>JAVFBZ010142437.1:0-66520 GCA_032466195.1 Katharina tunicata
TTACTATTTCACTTAGGCTTTTGAAACTGGCATAGTGAATTCTTCTATGTACGCAGATGTGCAACGTAGAAAAAAAACACGGAATTAAGCAAATTTCCCCATAAATTATGCAAATTGGCTCCGTATGGCCGGGAAGCTTGTCCGGGCTGTATCTTGGGGGGGCATATTGTTTAGCAATCTCTCATTGCTTTTCTCTTGTTTGAAATAAACTTGAGCTAGTTTTGTTAATGGAAAACTGAACAATTCAGAGAAAGGAACTGATATGATGTTTATTATAGGGATATTATAATTACATGTAAGGGATTTCCAATCAGTCCAGTGAATATGTATAATTCTTAACTTACAAGTCAACAATTTTATTTATACTTTAATAACTTGCTCATTGCTTTACCAACATGATGTTAGTCCAGTAATGGTCTTCAAAACAAAAATAAACTATGCACATAACGTAACTGAGGCAGAATAGGAATAGAATAAACAAGGCACATATTTTTTACTATACTTTCTGTCCACGTAAACAAAATGTCTAGATATTCTAAGAATAATTTAGCTGACAAACTCTATAGTTTAACATCTATGTATGTAATCTCTGGTTAAATCTACCAATTCATATAATTTGACAATAACACTAGTCAGCTAATTAATTAGAAATATGACAATTCATTCGACAAAGTATTTTTAAAATGTCACCTAATTAATTTAACTCCCTTTCTAATTAGACTTGCCAGCTTTAGTGTCAAATGTCAATCTTTGTCTTTTATTAAAGAAAATGTATTCATGCTCGGCTGATTTCAAACACTATTTCTTGGGGATTGGGGAGCCTTATTATAACAGTAGTTTTACCTCTTGAATAGGTATAATAATTTGAATCTTTTCATTCAATTATTACTATTTCCTAATTGTCATCCAGATTACGCAATTCAATTTATAAACAATAAAAACGTAATAAAACTTTCTTCATGAAGCATCACTTGAGATTTTGCCTAAGATGTTCCCCAGGGTTAACTGTATAGTTTGTTTTGCAACTTTGAACTCAAATTTTTATTAAAACGTGACAATAACTGTCAGTGTAAAACTGGTTGGCAAAGATTACAGTACATGGTTTTCAGTGACTGCTTATCCTAAGGATTTTTTTGTTGTTGCATGGATTAAAGTATGTATGTCAGATTATCTAAGGTGTTTTTAGTTTTATAAGTTTGAATTTATTTTTAAGCCTCAAAACTGCAGGGTGGCATTTTGAATACAACGGTTTGGTGCCAAATTTGAATCACATGATGCTGCAATCTTGGAGCCCCATTTTATCAAATCCGTTTATAATAAAATACCTGATAAAATTAACATATTCCCCTTCTGGCGGAAGTGGGTAAGCGAGCTGTATTAGTGTGGAAATAAAACCCAGAAACTGTTTACTGCTGTTCAAGTTTCATGTGATATGATATAAACTCTGCTGTTATTCAAGTCAGGTCCTGGAAATGTTTTATGCCTTTTTTATTAAACTCCACACCCACTGTAAATCATGAACAGCTAGCTGTACCATGTGACCTGCTGGAACTGTAACCTGGAAATGTATATGTTATCTCCAGCCCCTATATGCCATAAATTGCTACCAGTTTATACTGCCTGTAGAAAGTCAGAATTTCTAGATTACATTAAATCTAATTCTCTTATAAATGAAAAAAAAATGGAATTCTCAACATGTAAAATCTGAATTACATGTGAACTCAAACTCATTTGTAAACAAAATCAAGATGAAAATGATAGAGTTGATTAATCTAAGATATTGGTTTGTTACTTTGTATCGATAATTTTTTAAATTATTTTGACCAGAGATTTTCTCATGTGGTCATGTGATATATTGACTCAGCGTTGTGCAGCCGTCTGCAATGGAAAAAACTTAAGATTTCATTTGAAAATCACTGTCTTGCTACTTACTCTAGGCAACACTTTCTAGGGAAATAAGCAATTTTTCACATTAATGCTGATCTCTTTTTTGTTTAACAGAATTTGTTGAGCAATATATCTATGTCAAAGTTAACGTTTTATTTTTTATGTTACTTTTTATAAGTTTTGACATTTTTTTAATTTTCCAAATGTTTTGTCATGTTTATGAATTATTACAGCAATGGATAGAGACGAGTGGGTGTGTAGAAAAACACTATGTGACAAGTACAATTAGTCTTCAGACCTTGTATGTCTGAGGAAAAACAAGTTTGTCATTGTGTCTCTCTGTCTAACACTTGTGATAGCTTAGATACCTTATACTCAACAATAAATGTCTCTGTTCACCTAAGTATCAATTACAGTCTGTGTAAACATAAAATAGAAATAAAATTGATTGAAATTGAATCTGATATCTCTCAGACATGTCTAATAGGACACATTTCAGTGGAATCTTTCTCAATGTGCATGTCCTGAGTCCAAAATTTAAAGAAAGTATATCCAACTGATACAAAAGGGATCATACATGGGTCACCTTTCAATTAACTAACTGTGGTAGGACACATCCAGATACATTCTCCTGTGAAGTTTAATGGATATGATATTACTTGAGACTATTTATCAGAGATATCTTATTCAAACTGACTGTTAGAAAAGTTAAATTTAAGATGTGTGTCATCACACACAGATTCTGTACACTGTTGCAAAATTGAACAAATTGGGACCACTATTTATCCTATGTTAAAATCTTTGTCTGTTCTTCAGTTTTTATTTGAATCTCATCCAGAGGTGGGCTCCAACTAACCAGTCATAATAACTGACCTTGAAATCAATTGGTCTTGTTTATAAAACCTTGGTTGTAATAGAACATCTATTAACTCTCTAGTTGACATAAATATAAAAGTGATGAAATCTATCCAGTTATGCTGCGCTGTGTTGAAATTTGGGACCCTGGCATGTCACAAATTCATCAAAAAAATTCAATTAGCTCAAAAGAGACCCAAGTCCACTGTTTACCTTCTGAATTCACAGTCTCTCTTATTTCCATATACATGTGTGTAATAATACTGACAAACCGTCAACACTTGCTTGAGATCTGAATCACCATAGTAAATAGAGTATAAATCAAATATTTGTTATCACATTTACCAGAAGGGAATCCCAAGAAATAAATAATGATTGTTGTGACAAAAAGTAAATAATATATGGTATATGCTTCCATGGTAAAATAAACAAATGTGACAGTATTTTCATCTTTTTTTTTTATAAAGGATGACTCTCTCTTAGATTGAACAAATTCTAGTTCAGAAAAGTTTACCCACCGGGTTGGGCAAACATTCACTCCAAAAGATTAAAGCAATGCAATATTTTTGTGTCATTCAGAAAGTGACCGGAAACAGTCATTTTGCACTCTTTCTAGCTCAGAAAAAATTGCAGACTGGGACCATTGCGAAATTCCAATTTGACTAGTTTTCTTTTTCTATATATTTTTGTATAAATGTACAGAAAGAAAATTTTGCTTGCCTCCGCCGGGATTTGAACTCGGGTTTCTGGCTAGCAGGGCCAACGCTATATATATTTTTGTATAAATGTAGAGAAAGAAAATTTTGCTTGCCTCCACCAGGATTCGAACTCAGGTCTCTGGCTATTAGTGCCAACGCTCTAACCGACTGAGCTACAGAGGCTCACGGTAGAACTAACAATTTTTATTCAGGTAAAGGCTGCGTATCTTTCTCTACAGTAAGATATATAAGCGGATATGAATAATACACATGGTATATGTGAAGAACAAAGATAAAACGATTAAATGAGAAAAACTGTCGCCTAGTTATATTTTTGTATAAATTTATGTATTCATAAATCAGATTGTCGGTATTTATGCCGTTAAAGGATTTGTAGGAGCATTTAAGAAACTTCTTTCTAATATATTTTAATACTTCCATAATCATGTGATCACATCAATTTTATTACATGACTGCTGTTATGTGATTTATTTGTGAAGGTAGACTATTTGAGTATTGTTATTTTAGAGATGTACAGGTCAAGCAATGCCCCCTGCTTGCTTCCTGTCTGTGATTAGAGTTGTAGTACATCTAGATGAATGGGATTAGTAAGATAAACAAGTCACTGGTCAATGTTTTAGTGTGAGCTTAGTCTAACAGCAGGGGTTTAAAGTGACCACTTGAACAGCATGACTTTAGTCACCCATTCCAACTCCCTGTTGATCCTTGCACAGAATTCACCAGTAACCTTTCAACCTTCCACACTATTGTATTGGCTACTTTTTATTCAGAGGCATGATTTATTAGGGACTTACCAGTCTTGTTTCAAATGCGTGGCCGTGCACAAGCATCTTCTACCTGTTTAACCTTATCGTTTAGTGAATGGTACCTGCGACTTTCACCTTTCATTAGGTTTGGACATTTTAACATTAAGCTACCACCATACCTGCAGCCACTCAGTACTGGTCTTCTCCAATGTGAATATTGATGTCTTGGAAAATTACCATAGTTTTATGAGAAAGCTTTTTTTTACCTAGACCCCACTGAGTGCTAAACAGATTATTGTATATCTTATATGTGATACACATAATCTAAATATTAAGGAATATACTTCAGATCAAAATTAAAGGTAAGGGATATTGTTTTGAGCTTTTTTAATTGCCACTGTACTGCAAATTGTAAGAAACAGTGTTTATTTAACATGTTCTAATTAACTAATGATTTATTTTTTTCTTCCAGAACATAGTCTTTTGACTCTTTTCTGTTTCGAATTATTTTGATAGCATGTAGTGTTTTTATGTCATATTTTGGGCTTTGTCTTTATCTTTTATTTGGTTTGATCTACACTTTAATCACATGTACTCATTCTATGAATTAACATTGCTTTGAGTGTACAAATGCAATTTTACTTAATTTTTCACAACAGATTGTTCTTCATATACAATCCATATTGAATTTCCCCAATAGCTGCTGTATCTCACGTAAATCAATGTAGGCCTTATATGTATATCTTGATTGCACTGGCCCTATAATGGTTAGCTTAATTTCTGTGTCATCGATCACACCTTGGGCTGTTTGGCTGGTTGATAGCACATGAGATAGTTCAGCTGTAGGGTTTTGTGTTGCCAGTAAGCCATCAGTCTCAGGTATTGAGTTTGAAGAGTTCTTCATCCATCTTCCTCGACAATCTCTGGATTATCTGATCTGGACCAGGCTGTCTCAACTACTTCAGTAGTCCCAGTCGGTCAGCTGGTCAATGGGGACTTGTGAAGTTCTAGAAAGACCAGCTGATTGAAGGGGTAAGGACATCAGCCACAGCTAAAAGGACTTGCCGAGCTGGCTACAAAAGGTATCTCAGATTCAATAGGGATTGACACTTGTATAGCAAGAGTAGATTGTCAGAAAGGGACAAAGCGGACACACGACCTGTGAGCCTAGAGTCCTGTTCGTCAAGCCTCAGACAAGGGATCGGTCTGCTGTACTTTAGTAGGATCACCATAGCAGATCAAACACTTAGCGGAGGGAACATATCTCTGTTGACCTCTCCATGTCCGAGTTTCCGTCCTCAAAGATGGACAGATGTGTCAAGAACTAAATGTTTCACGTGTCTCAGACAAAACAGCACACTCTATCCTTCAGGATAAAACTGTGATGCCTATGCATTTGGGAATTACATCTTTCAGTCATCTGCTTGGATGTTCCACACAGTGTTTTGTTTAATAATTGTGGTCAGTTGGCTTGAGAAGCGCACAATCCCCCATGATCCATTTTATTGTAGGTTGTTAACTACAAAGAGGAAGCATCTAGTCTATGTATTAGCTTCTGTTACAATTTTCTTCAGCTGTTCCAGAAAAGTATTACGGTATGACCTACATAAGATAATAAATCAGTTATTAGAAATTTACATGAACAATCCATTCTCTAAGGTGTTGTTTTTTCTTTGGATAAGACAATTACAATATGTTCAGGTGATGACAAAGGATAATTGATTTATTTGACTTTTACTATCTGTCTGTGGATCTCATACTTCTAAAGCCAAATTGATCCTGACCCGAAGTCAAAGGTATGTGTGAATCACTTAATCTTGTACAATATGTTGTCTCTGTACAAAGATCCCATACATGTTATAACACTGGTTTTCTTTGTAATATTAGGTGCGAGTCCCATCTGTGTGTGACAGGGGTCTGGTGGTATCCATATGAAGTGTGTTATTCTCATTTCGACATTATCAAATATTCAATGGTTTATCTCCCTCTTGCAGTAGCTGTGTCTAACTCAATATCTGTACATTCAGCTCACTCAGTATAGGCCATACATGTTACTGTAACTCCTGTCTAATTTCCCATATTTATGGATGCATGTTGATCAAAATCAAAACTAGGGGGAAAAAATGAAAATGGACTCAAATAAATGATGATTTTACTTTTATGATTTTATATCTTTTATCTGGTCTGGTTGGAAACGTTTTTTGTGGGTGGTGTAAGGACTTGAGGCTTGTATAATGTGTCGCATCATGCTGTGAAACATTGGCAGATTAAGCCCTGGACTATCAGCTAAGTATTGTCTGTCAAGTTAGTCCACAAACAATTTGATAAGCAGACGCATACTTGAATTAAGTGTATTTGGGTGGGTCACTTGCAGTGTCCATCATTGAAACATGTTTAAAATTTATACTATTGCTTAGTTTTCCGGTGGCTGCGCAGTTCGCGGGGTGGTTTTTACGAGGTAACTTCCCGGTTTTCCTCCATACGCTGGCAACGCTAATTAATAATTAATAATTAATCGTCATATAGGCGAAATAGAACGACGTTAAACACCAATCAAACAAACAATATAATATTGCTTAAAAAGTCTATATATCTTTACAACTGGGCCTGTTTTTTGTATGACCTTGACCTTTGCGCATTGTCTTACGCTACAATTAACTGATTACTTATTGATTGGCAGATGGTATTGTACATAATCTCCTACCAGGGTATAACTATAACATGACCAGACCTCCATAGATTAGCCCGTAACAGTTATAAATCAATATCATGTTTATAGTCTGACACAAGTCTTTATACATACATGTAGCACTGTGTTTCTTTCCTGTACACATAGCATATCCTTATCATTTTGCTAGGAAATGTTACACATCACTGTGACAAATGGGTGTGTGAACACAAATGTCTATTTGATCTTTATCCTATATACTACTTGTGGATATTCTAACTTGAAACTGAGATTATTTATCTAAACAAATGCATCTAAAATTTCTCTGGATAAAAAGCTTGTTTAAATTGTTGAATTCCAGATATCAAAATGTGTTTGCTATGAAGCAGTTGGGGACAAACGGCTAACCCCAATTTTAAGGCTTAAAACAGTTTGCTTTGATTATAGTTGTGTTTTGTTTTTTCAGGTTTAGTAATAAATAATAAGTTTATCCCATAATGAAAAGAAAAGCAATAAATTTGGAAAAAATAAATAAATTAAAGGGCCTGGGATTTAGGAGATAATGCGGTAAATTTCTTGCTGTTATTTCTGTGTTGTTTTTTAACACTTAGAACATGTTTTGTTGTACAATTAGGGCAAGTTGTTGTAACTGTTACAAAAGAATTTTAATCTATGAGCAAAAATGGTTATAATGACAGTGAGAGCTAAATTAATTGTCATTGTGAACATTTTGAAAGGTTTGTTTAATTTATTAGGGATTAGGTTGTCAACCTCTTTCAACAAAACTAATTTCGAAAACTGTGAAGTGATTATTTGTCATAATGAAAACATTAATTCTCGATATTGTTTATGTGTTAAACTTGTTTTTTGATGGCCATATAATATTGTTGGTGTCAAATGAGATGGCTCCACCCTTAGGCATCTGTCAAAGATTCACCCTGAGATTTTCCCCCCAAGGGCATTGTCATCAGGTTCACACCTATATGACCTTCATAAGGTATTGTTATTCAATTACACATAATCCCATTGTATAATCCAGAGTTGGTGGGTGGAGCCAAACCAGGTCATTACATCATCTTTAATTCTCAAGCTCTATTAAACAGCATTGGGCCTAGTTGAACACCTTGCATAACACCTTAAAAGGCTTTCATATATAATGACTGGTCACAATTACATGTAACTGCTGTGTAATTGGTCTATTGGGGGTAAGATAAATGCTTTGTTAACTGCATACAACTTAACCTGTTTATCTGAATGGGTTTATTTTCCTGGTCTTGGCTCAAGAGGTTACCTTAGCAGGTGCTCTTTTCGGAACATTGGACTTCCTGCCTAGGGCTAGGAGAGTTTAAAAAAAGAGAGACACTTGACATCAAGCAATGGATGAACTCAAGGCTTTCTTCTTTGTCCAAACAAATAAAACTCTAATTAAGTGGGATTTTACTGATGTTTTATATATCCTGGGGATAGGGGAAACTTCACAGAGATAAGCAGAGAAGAAAGGGGCATGGTAAAATGGTATGGGGCCATGTCATAAACTGCCTCCCTAGAAGGGGGTAACAGATAAGGCTGGTGTCTGAGGTGTCTCAGCTGTACCTCCATGATAACTCTAAAAACTGGCTAATTTTCCTGTCATGTTTCAATTGAGATTAAAATACCAGCATTTATTTTAATATGGTGGTTAAATTCAAGTAATGTCTTACTAATACATTTTAATGTTCATATTTTATTTAGTTTAATGTACACACCTGTTTTGCATAAGATTAGCTGAAGTACATGGTATGTTGTTGTTTTTGAGTAAAATTGGTTAATGGATATATTCTGAGGATGTGAGTTCATAGGCTGTTTCCAGTTAGGTCTTGACAAGCAGAGCATTGAATTAATGGGTGCTGTGTCTAAGGTCAAGTTTACCAAAGCTGGAGCCCTTAAACATGGCATTCTGTTTCAGAGTTATACTTACAATCCTAGACTGCTGTGACAAAGACTGATTATATGAAGGTCATAAAGTCATATAAAACCACCTTCTACAGATTCCAACTCACAATCTGTGCAAAAATTGTCTGATATAAGTTCTGTTCGAACTGTAATTAGTTGCATTATTTAACCAGACATTTACATATCATCTTTTTAATGCCCTATTGTATTTAGTGTTATATTATAAATCATTAGGAAAGTATTTTTAATATGGTTATCTTATTGAACACTGCCTTTTTGACTGCTGATGAAATTCTTACCAAATGTATTGGCCGGCTTTATATCTAGTAATTTAATTTATCCAGGGTTTTGAACCAATTATGTAGCACACATTTCAAAAACACATTCAAACATGTAAATGCAGGGTTCAACTAGTTGATAGTAAATCCTTGTGAACAAGAAGATCTGTTTTAAACAAAAAAATCACCAGTCTATTATATATCAGGCTATTCGATATATAGAAACTTGGTGGTTAGTTGTTTGTAAAGTTGAAACATGTATCATTTTATCACATGGTATTTTTGTGTCTGTTTAACACTTTAACTATTATCATGGTCTTATGAAAGCTACCATCTTAGAGAATACTATCAAGAGCTGTGTATTCATAGTTTTAGAAAGAAAGGCAAATTTTTGCTACAGGAACGAACTTCTGTATATATATAGTGTACCAAGACATGGAAGGAATTTCTTTACATACCACTGTAGACCAATATATAGGTGATGACAGAAAATTTTAGTAAGACGTCAACTGGTCAAACATACACAAACATTTCAAAGTGAAGAGATTCTTTAACACGCTATTTTGAAAAGAAGTAATCAAGTATCCAAGCAGTCAGGTAAAAACTTGTTAAGATTGGTATACTCTTAACTAAGACATTCTCTACAGGTGTTGATTTGATGTATCAGGGAAATGACAGCTGATGACTATATTTGAAGCACATGTTTGTACAACAATCTACCCAATAGCAATAACAAGTCCTGCTAAGAGAACAGAGAACTTTAGTTATCAGAATATGTAAAATTTACTTGGCATGCAAGAAATTATTCTTACATTTATTCCTCTTGTAGTTTGTCCACAATTCATTAGACATAATTTTGTTGGTAGCTTTTATGCACTCGCTTAATTAAGGGATTTAAATAGGTAGATTGTTTTTAAAAAGGACTAGCATTGAGGATTAAAAGTTTCTTTCTGTATAACTTTTTTACCCCAGGATTTAATTCCTTATCACTTTTATCTCTGCTACATGTGTTCAAAGGACTGCACAGACTTCTGCGGGTGGTTGGTGTGAGCCTCCTGGTGGGTGCCCTGGTGCTCTCTGGGTTAAGGGGAACAGGATGCCAATTTGTTGTGGTGTCCTGTTTTGTTAATGTGATGTAAATGTTTTGTCCTGTCTTGCATGTTGCCAGCATTTTTTATGGTGGTTTCCTTTACTGATTGGGCTAGCTGGCACGACGCAATTAAGTGAAATAACCTTGAATATGGTGTAAAACCCCAATCAAACAAACAAACAACAGCACAGACTTTAAACTTTATAAAGTATTCCAACATGGAAAGCCTACAAGTTTCTTTGTTAGTTAGATCAAGCAGCCCTATCAAGTCCCTTCCTGACAAGATCTTTATCTATTTTGTATACAACTATGTCTTACTCCTGTTAAAATAATGTTACTAGTTATATGCCACAGCTCTTCTCTGTATTTGTTTAGGTAATGGCGAAACTTTGACATTGAAGAAAATTTTAGACAGGAAATATTGTGAACTGATATAAACAGAAGATTGTCCTTTTGACATTTTGGGAGTTGTGTTTATATAAATTTCACACAAATGCATTGAAATGGTTTGAATATGATGAAATGTCATGTGGGTTTCGTTAAGTAACTGACAAGATATGTGAGTGATTTGTGAAGTTATCATTTTATCAAAACTAAGGCCCTCAACCAAGCTACATCCTTTTATATTTCTGAGATATTTAAAATCAAACCTGTTACATAGTGTGTGAGAAAAAAAGATCCAATTTGCAGAACATCTAAGCCGCATCAACTCTCTCTCTCTCTTTCCAAGGCCGTAAAATGTAGAATGATTGAGCTCTTGAATGAGACTAAAAAGGCATTCATGAAAAATGTATACCAAGGCTTATATTTAAACAAAACCAAAAACAGTAGGTTTTATGATTTTAATGACTGTTTCTAGATTTAATCAATTTTAATAATTTTTTTTCGAAAATTATTTTTGTTAATATGCTGTTATGCAGAATTATTTTTGTATGTCGATAATAATAGCGCTCTACACACTAATGTTGTAATGTTTCAAACATCAACTTAAAATAAATTATTTTAGTCTTATGTTATTGTAAACAATAGATACATGTACATGTATATCATATACACAAAATTTTCTTTCTCTACATTTATACAAAAATATATCATATACATACATGTAGCATGGAAGAAACTTGAATATTTTATTGTCTGATCATTCAGGTTGCTTTGGAAAAACTAATTGCTAAATGCAAGCATTTTATTATTTAAACAGTGGAAAAACGTCTGACTAAAGAATCTAGGACAATTGAAGTCAAGCCATTATTTCATAAAGGATTGCTATTGACTCTTGTTTGTGGCCTTTTTTGATAGAAAACTTTGCAAAGAATTAATAGCATATATCAAGATCTTCAATTTATTCCAGGCCAATTGACATTGGTTGTTTTCTTTGCTGACAGATCAGTTTCTTGATTTATATGGGTATTTGTAAGCTCACTGGTGTTACTAAATAGTATTTAACCTAGAAACTACATTTAACTACCAACAGATATTTTATTGCTAATTCATAGAAGACGCCAGCTATGGAAAAACGTGTTCGATAAACGCTCCTGTCTTTCTTGATTCCGATTTAGTTCAGACTGCATATAAAATGAAGCCATAAAATTATAATAGTGCTGCGGTCATTACTTCTGGCTGAATAGCCAACAAAAACTCTTGTTAGTAGGTGAATAAGGATTTCCCACTGTCTTGGCTTTGTTAGTTTGGGCCTGATTTGGGTGGTCAATGAGGTGTGAAGGGACATGGTGTAGCAGTCCTGGAGTGATGGACCATTCCCATTGACAGACCTGACCTGTACGATCTGCTTCAACACACAGGGCAGGTTAAGTCATTTTAGTGGCTGACTCCTAAACCGCGCAGGCAGCTGACTGAGGCAGAGCCAGAGAAAAGGGGTAATAGGCTGACTATTCACTTCACCTAGCGTGTAATAGACCTACTGCTACACTCTGATCATCTCAGTTGTATCTTGTTGTGTTGTCGTTGTAGTGCTTCTCACCAGTCTGTGATACTGTTGACTCTACAATACATTTAGTTAGCATACATGTTCCTGAACTGCTCTTAGAATTCCAATCCTGTGTTTGTTGTGCTGACATTACTGGGTTACTGTTTACATCACAATCCACATAACCTGCTGATTTTGGATGTTTTTATTCCCAAACTGGTTCACGGTTATTCTTGGACCTACTTTACTCTATAATCTGTCGTTTAGATTCATCAGTTGCTGTGTACAATGTGGGAAACCCGTTGCGGGGCTGTGCTAAGATTAACATTCTGATATTGTTTATGTGGAAACGGGTGATATAAAGCGGATTGTGAGGTTATTGATCATACTGTCATTACAAGTTAAATCTACCCATTAATCTGTGTACACAAGACACTGTAAAACTCTGCTATTTCAACAGTTGCTCTGTGACATGTCACACAGTTGATACATGAATCTATGTTCTGCTGTTTGAGAGATTTGGTAGGATTTAGATGCCAGCGGATTAACATTTCAATATAACAGGTAACTAAATCCACACAGGAAACACCCTTTTTTGTTAGTAATGCTATGATTTAAGAAATTGATTCTGTCATTTAAAAAAAAAAAATGATTTCTGTATGTTTTCATTTAAATTTTAAGAAAAAGTAAATCATTATTTTTTAAAAGTTTTCTAGGGTGGTCATTACTGTTAAGTAAATGTGAACTATTTATAGACACTCTTAATCCTAGGAAAGTTACCGTGGTCAACTTTAAGTAAAGCAGTATTAATTTTATTTTTCTTAATACATGTACATAATTCTAATGAGGATTGAAAAATGTAAGTATAGTTGGAATTAAAAGTTTATTTTGTTATATTAGGAGATAATTTTGATAGTTTAAATTATAACTAGGTTGAAACGGTAATATTTACTTTACATAAAAGTTTCATTTAAATAAGTTTTATACTAAAACTGTATGTTACAAATGAAGGATGCCAATTTATAGGTGATTGGTTTGTGGTGACTTCCTGTGCCCTGGTGCTCTTTGAGCTAATCGGCATCAGGAAGCCAATTTGTTGTGGCGTCCTATTTGTGGCGTCAAAGTGTGTGGCTACTGTGGCTTTAGGTGATTTTCTTCATTCATTTGGCAGTTATGCCATCATATGAGTGAAATAAACTAGAATAGGCATAAAACCTCAACTCAACCAATTTTAAGATCTTCTAGGCTGACCTAACTGTAAAACTTGTTCATAAAATTTGAATGACCGTGAAAAACAGATTTTAGATTGACATTCTACGTAAATTGTTTAACCTTTAAGTTAGCTTGTGATAGTCTAGACGTCCTTGATAGTCTAGACGTCCTTCAACATGGCCTTCACCAATTAGGCGGGCACGCCGTCATATAAATGAAATAACCTTGAGTATGGCATAAAACCCCAATCAAACAAAATCCTTTAACATGGCAATCCATGTAGTACATCATATAAGCTTATTTATGCCCACTGGGCCTTACTCTGTTCTTTTTAGCAATGGAAATATCTAAAATATTGGATGACATTCATGTATGCCCAAGATTCTGCAAGTATTCTGCTTAATAAGCTTGCAATTTAGTTTTAAATAACAACCAATTGCTTAAGCTTCCATTGCTCATTTTAGATGCCATTATATATGAAGCCTGTAAGTGTTCTTAATTGTACCATTTATTTACCTCTCTGAGCTGGGGCATCAAGAAGCCAATTTATTGTTATGTTCTGTATTGTGTCCTGTCGATTTATGTTTGTTGTCATCAACGTCTCTGTCTCCTCCACCCATTTGACTTGCATTTTTTCATGAGTGAAATAACATTAAGTATGTTGTTATACGCCAATAAAGCTTAAATATTAGTTGAAGTTTATGTGTCAGTTTTTGCGTCGCTATAAGGCCATAGTAAATGTTGATGCAGAGATCTGTATCGTTATTAATCTATTACGTTATTCAGATATACCGATACAGCACAATACAGAACAAAAATGTGTAATTTTTAGTTTTGGGACTTATTGGTTTTAATTTGTCTAATTAAGTGATTTTCAATTCTGTTTGGTAAATTGCACTTTCAAATATATTTTATGTATCAATAATGCGCACCTCACACATTAGTAACTTATAAAAGCTAATTTTATTTGTCAATGAGGGTAGCAAGATGGCGGCCCAATTCGAAAATCTCCCTCAAACACTCAACTTTTGTTGCGAAATAACTGCCGCATACCGAGTTTTTTCATACTCAGAAGTTACTTCGAATACAATATTTTGATAAAAACTACACAAAGGATTGGAGAAAATGTATATTAAGTATGTAATAAGACGGTAAGTTTCAAATTTGTGCTCCGCATCGGGATTATAATGTTTTAGCATGGCACAGTTCTGTAGCTATAGTAAATGAAGAATCGCAGAACATTAACCAAATATAGTTTTCCATTGGGGGTATGTGAATCTATGTAAACAAAGAGAGTACAGGGTATAATGTAAAGGTCTCTTGGGTTTGCTTCAGATGGTATTTTTATTAATGTCCTTATCAAGGGGCCCCTTTTTCAAGAGAACACTTAATTGATATGAATGTATATGTCAGCGTTATCAGGACCTCCTGTCGACTTCCTTATTTACTGCAGAGCTCTCCTGTTTTTTGAGCTGTTTGATGCTAATTTTTTTGTAGCAGAAATAGGATTGCGTTTGGTAGAAAATGTTAACTGATGTCAACCTAGATATTAAGAGTCGTACGTAAGAAAGAAAAAAGCATCAGAGTACTTGAGGTACCCAGCTAGCTCTTACAGTTACAAGATAGTGCAGTTTGTCCCTGGAACAACTAAGTTTTTGTTCTACATGGGAGGTAGTAAGTGAACGACATCCCCCCTTCGAGGTGACCTCATCCACTCCAAATGGCATCTTATCAGCCAGCGCTTAAATTCATGAACTTTTGTCAGTGTAAGGCAACTACAGTATTTTCTTTTGCTACTACTGAAGTGATAAGCTTTATTCCTGAGATCGAGGTACAAAAATGTATCAAAAGATACGATATGGGTGGCTGACAAGCATGATAACTTTTCATGCCCCAAATTACCTTATATAAATTATTTCAATTTTAAATATAACTTTACTCAAAATTCTACAAAGAGAACTGGCTTACCTCTTTTTCTATTAAACATTTTACTCGAATTATCTGCAGCCTGTGGGATACTAAAAAGCCCTAAAGTAAATATAAAAAGGAAAAGAAAAAAATAGTTGATGCTTCAAGTAGAATATTATCCGAGAATTTCTGAATAAAATGAATCATGTAAATTCAAATTTTAATATTACGATAAATGCAATGTTTTTAGGCAACCCATAAAGTTTTTTTACAGTCATTTGAAATGTTTCCCATTGTATTTGTGTTCTGAAAAAATAATTGACTTTCACTGTGGTGTGTGTGTGGGAATTGATTTATCCAAGGTGAAGCGGACTTGCAAGGTGAATAAGGACATTATAATGTAATGTAAACATATACGGGCAAATTATTTCATGTTAAATTTGACATGTTTCAATAACTATTTACATCAAATGATGTCAAGGTTTATGTTATTGTCCCAATCAGGGTTGATTTTTGACACTTTAAATAATTGCAATGGGAAGGAAGTGTACAAAAATTAATGTTTGGTCTAACCCTTGAAAGTGGATTTAAAATATTTTGGCATTTGCTGTACTAACATGTGAAATGTGAACCCTTTTTTTTCTGATTTTTGTGGTTGACACCATGGGATATTTGAAGTGCAGTATATTTATAGGGAAGAATATGAAAGGATATTTAGTTGTTTTTTTTTTAAGCTTCAAAAGGACATGTTTTTTTAATAAATTTTCTATTATGCAAAACGCTGTTTACTACTGGTTGATCGCTACTTGGTATTCTTTCCAGCATTAAAAAGTCAGGTTATGTCATCTGATTTCTATCACTATGAGAGTTGATAGACCTCTCCATCTTTCCTTGATTTTCATATAATAATCACAGAAGACTACGTGGGGGCTACAGAGATTGTTATATGTATGCTCCTGAATTAAAAGGTATACTTTCGGTTGTTTTGTTTTCTCTCAAAAATACATGCCAGACATAATGGTGGCACCACACAAGTGAAGCTCCCTAAAGTACTGAACTGCATTAGACACCTAATGTCAGTAAATTGGGGCCTAAAAAGTACGGTAGGGACAAATGTTTATTAATATACTAATATCTGAATGCAAGTTCAACTACTTGGACAAAAAAGTTAACAGGCTCCGATCTCTTTTGCCCTTGTGTTCAACTCTGTACTTTAATAAACTCAAGTCTTAACATACATTTGCACTTTGTAGTTTTGGCTAGTTTACAGTTAAAATGTGACTTATTTTTATCCAGCTGATATCTTTTCTTCTATTTTTATTCCCTATACGGGTATTTAACTGAATGTAATCCCCTTTCTCGGAAGAGTCGAACTTAACAAAAGTAGAAGTGTCAACAAGTTGTCAATTTTGTCACTTTTTCTTCTAAAACCAAAGATACCTTAAGAGAGGAGGAATTTTAATGTTAAAGATCACAGAGTAAATTGTTTTCCCTGGCTCTGTATACTGAAGTATTAACAACATTTCTCCTTTGACCTCTTGTCCCGAATTCAGCTAAAGACTTGACTGCCGCCAATAACCTTTTAAAAGAGTAAAAACTTCTGGGCGATTTAAGAAAGTGGGAGATTCGTCATAACAACAAATTGCCTGGTTTGTTTGTTTGATTGGAGTTATACGTGGTACTTTAAAGGTTTTTTTTTTTTCACTCACAAGTGAGTATGAGGACTTAATAAAAGCCAATTTAATGAAGCATCCAAATGTTTTTTGTAATCACTTTAATGATATGGATTTTTTTTAAAGGAACTAATTTTGAATCCCAAATTCCCAATGTGCCAATATTACCTGTTATGTATTTTTTTGGAGATTTAACATTACTGTACTGTATGAAGTTTGATATTGGAACAAACATGAATCTAAACTTGTAATGCTTGCAGTTGTATCTTAAATCACATTTTGTGGTACATGTAGGTCTGGTGATTATTCTCAGAAATCATTGATTATCTGCATTGGTAGAAATTGATCGAAATAATGGAGTCATTCTGGGCTAATTGAGTCAGACTTAGTTACCTCCCTTCTTGTTGACTGCAAAAGCATTGGAGGTTAATTGACTGTTTATACTGCTTAAATGGTGTCTAAATATTTTGTCAGACTCCTGTTTTCATTGGCTGGAGTCACTCCAAGACGCAGAAAGCTGCAACTACAGTGGTAATTGCAAAGTTGATATTGTGAGATAATATAATATTAAGATAACATTGCGACATTAGTATTTGTCTTAAAAGGCCTACCTTCCCACACATTTTGATATACATGTTAATTAAAGTCAAAGTTTTCATAATAAAATCTGGTTTAAACTACTGTATGTGTCGAAGCTGGTACTTGTCAACAGGTTTATTGCCCTAGTGCTCGCAGAGTAAAGAAGCTTGTGATTTGCATGTTAAGCTCTTTATTCTGGCATTATGACAGATGGTTGGGAAAGCCTCCTGTGCTCTGGTGCTCTCTGAGCTAAGGGGCATCAAGAAGCCGAGCTGCTGTGTTGTCCTGGTTTTTGCCTGTAAGTGTATTGTGATGTATTCTATGTTGTTTGGGTTGGCACGCTGTATATAAGTGAAATAACCTTAAGAACGGTATAGAATAAAAAATTTAAACATTTAGAAAATCAAACAAACAAATAAAATTGAGGCACTATATCGTTGTTATTGTCTAGGTTGATTGTTTGAATCCAGTGTTTTTCCTGAGGTGTTTCCTGTATCCTTTGACCTTTTGCATTATCAATATCAGTGTAACAACCTTCGTTAACGTTAATGATTTAAACAACAATTAACCAGCCACTGTGTTCCAAAGAAATGCGTTATCCACAGAAATATTTTACTTCTTAGTTTTACTATATTTTATATTTTAATTAAGATAAGAAGAAAGTTAAAAAAACAAAAAAATACTGACAAAGGTCTTGAACTATGGATCTGCTTCTCTGGTTTTTACTTCTTGGTCCTAATGGTAGTAAATGTTGCACAGATTCTAGGTGTTTTGTTTAATATCATCAACAGTTTTCTTTTCAGCCATAAAGTTTTTGCTTGTATGGTCATTTTGTCTTTTGTAATTAAGTTTTGTGCAAAAGTGTAAATAAAATTGAGCCGACAAATTCCTGAGGTACCTAAATAATCCAGGGCACTTTAGTGTATCAAAGCTGTATGTTAAAGCCGTTAAATTTATGTGGTTGTGGTTTCTTGTTATATCAAAGGCACTAAATTTTGTGTCAACCCAGGACAAAGACTTGTGTGTACAGGAACAGATCAGGAGACTGTGTTATGAGCAGATAAAAAAGATAATACAAAATTGGCTGTCAGTTGGTTGTCCGGCATCACCAACAAATCCCATCCGTTATCGACTTGACAGCTTACAAGCAAAAAATCATCAGGGACACTTTTGCGATCAATTATGTGTACATGGACCCATTAATCCATGACTGACAGTTACACATAACATTAAACAAGTCAGTTTCTCCTTAAGTCTTTTCTTGTACTTTTTTACTAGGATTAAATCATTTTTGTCAGCAAGTGGAACATGAAAAGACTTTTTTTTCTTTTCTTTTTTTTGCTTTTTTTTTCTTATTGTAGTTGCATAATTATCATTTCACATGTTTAAGTAAACTCAATGTGTTTGTTTGAAAATTATTTTATAACTTTATTAATAACTTCTCCATTCTGTCTCATTTCAGTGATGTCGGCTGCTTGGGTCAGATACCTACCCTTGCTGGCTGGGTTGGTACTGGTGCATTATGGATTACATGGTAAGTCATTCTTCATTGTTGTCAAAGTATGTTTAATTTTAATTAACAAGGGCCTATATATAAAGTTTCAATGAAGGTCGTCCTCACACCCACTTTATAACAACTTCATTATTTGGGGATGCTGTAATATGAACGAAATAATATTAAGTCTGGCATAATACCACGATCAAACAAATTAATACTTTGGAAAAAGTTCAATTTTCGTGACCACTTTCCCAAACTTTAAATGCATGGCTCATGACTTCTAGGAATGAAAAAGTTTAAGTTCGGTAATAAACCCCAATAAAAGAAACATTTGGGAAATGAGTAGCCGAAACAATGCTTAGTCTGGGACTAGATCATCAGTTAGTTGTAAAGTTGTATGATTAAAAAGGCTGTTTGATTTCACTTTTTATCTTGTTAAAGCGTAATGTATGATTACATTGTAAAAGTATTGCATAATATGACTAGAGTTTACGCAGATAATATTTCAACACGAATACAGTAATTGTATAAATTGTAATCAATACACAAGGAACATCAAAAAAGCAAATTCAAGTGACACTGTTCTGTGCTCATTGGATTTATTTTTACCATAATACAATATGTACCATCTGATAGAGAATATGTTCAATGTCACTTTATAAGATGGGTGGGATGAAGCACTTAGCTATTTGTGAAAAGATAAATTGTGTTTTGTGTACTGACTTAAATATGTACTGCCTATGTCCTTTTCTGACAAAAAAACTGTTCTTGTGCACTGTTAGAGATTTGGCGTTTACTTGCAAAAAGCTCAATGATTTAACACCTTCCTTATGAATTGCATAAAATTATGAAATTACTATTAGGAACAGTAGAATGTTCGTTTTTGCTATAACTACTTGTACAGGCCATAAAGTAGTTTTCAGTAGTTCCTATCCCCTGTTGGGCAACCCTGCTTAGACAGTTCCTTGTCCCAGGCGGGCTGTGTGTTTGACTTTTTTGTACACGGTAGAAACTCTTCAACGTTAATGACTCCTTAGATTTGTCATGAATTATTGAAACTTGCCACTGGAGGTAAACAGATTATTCAAATGCCGTTGGTAAATTCAACGGCTTGACCACATCTGCAGGAATATGATTGGTGCAAATGACCAATAATGCAGTGACAAGTGGATGGACCTTGTAGCAGGCTATGGAATTCAGATTGTGAATAGTGTCTGATCGGTGCATTCCCATACTTGAGGGCTTTGTTAATTAGACAACATTGCTGAAGGCAGATGACTCATTAAGTGAATTTATAGTGCGAAAAAAGTGCTTCCATCCATGGTTTATTAACGAGGGGAGCAAATCCTGTCCCATGTCTCGCATGCAGAAATAGCAATGTCTTTCATTTAGTGGTGCCGTAGGGGAAATTGACAACCTTAGAATCCTTTTAGAATACCAAATTCCTTCACCAGCCCAGTAGAATATTTCTCAATAGATTCGGGGGACACAATGATGTGCTGTTTTGGTAGAGTCTTGACAGGACAGACATTGCTTCTCAATTGTCTAGAAGCATGTTTTCTTAAATAGAGCAATTTGATCAGTCGGGTTCAGCAATTTTTGTAGTTACAGAGATTGTGTCATGCTAGTTACAGCATTACATCCTGTGTAACCAGAACCTTATGATTCATGACAAATACAGTTGTCAGTGTGTCGTACACACAGTGTTAGAATTCTACAAACTTCATTCCTACAGACCAAGGAAAGGACAGCAATAAGAGGGGAATTGTCTAATTGACAGAAACATTGCATCTGTAAATCCCTGTAATTGAATGTAAAGTGTGTTTGGAAAACTAAGGTTCAGCAAGGACTTTATGGAAATTTTTAAAAAATGTTGGGCCAGTATGGAAATCCTATGATTATTAGAATATTCAATTCTGATAGCTGATCTGGAAATTCAATTATAACTGGTATACTATGCTTGGTTCTGAGGAAAAGAGTCTGAAACAACATGGATGTAGAGACAGACAGAAAGAAACAGAAAAAAACTGCCTGATAGCTGATTTCATTTCCCCAGCTGACAGGAAGCATGCTGCTATTGCACGCTCCATTTGGATGGTCGATAAACTATCTCAGGGGGTTCAATAGACCAGCTTTCTCTGAGCAGAGTCCTTACATACAGCTTAGGTGAATTTCAATGTCTGTCAAAATAACACGGAATTGATGTAGATTTGCAGATCTCTTTCGCCAACAGATATTTACCGCTTAGAATACTGATTTATAATTCAGTCAGGGCTCAGTTTCCATAGCAGTGCGGCTAAATTGATGTCGACTTGGGAATCGATTTCAGAAAGCGATATTTACTGTCTCATCGGCTATTCTTCTGTCTTCAAGGATATTGGCAAACGTTCAAATCGGTATCAAGACAACATTGGTTTTCTGCCAGAAATTACTGCCAGCTTCCACAATCACATCATCGATACTGTCTTCAATACTGTCACTACTTTCACAGCCTTTTCTTACAACATGATATCTCAACAAGAATCACTTGGATAATTGTGTAATATAAAATGACAATGGCTGCTGTCATTCGGTTTTATTAAAATGTTTTGTATGTAATATACACTCAATTGAAACCACCAATGGAATTTGTAATAAGCTGGTCTTTGTAGGTCGTGAATGTGAAAAAACATCTGACGTAATTGTTCTAACAACATTTAAGTTTGGCTCTTGATAAAACATACTTTTTACATGTAATATGTAATAAAATTCAACCTATACATAGAAAAATACACTAGTGTAATATATATCAGCAATAAATTGGTACACTGAATATAAATTACTAATGTCAAAATTTTGTAATGATGTGTCACAAAGAAATAGAAATTGTTGTTTATGTCAAACCATACACATCACATATTTCTTCAACATTCTGATGGCCAAAGAGCAGTGTCCCCTTTCAAATCAGTTTGTCCTAAGATCAACCCGACCGGCAAACTAAAGGAAGGAAGGCATGTACTTCTGATATTTTGGTGTGTAAAGCCGCCAAGAATTTGTCGCATCCTGTGATATTTCTGTTTAATATTTTTAATATTGTCAGTTCCCATCTGACATGTTAAAATACCATCAATTGAGTGAAATAACCTTAGGTATGGTGTAGGACCTCAATGAATAAATCACTGCTGAGTGACTGGTTGTTGTATTAAATGGATTAGATGATGCAACTCACTGGCGGCATGGTCAATGTCACAAGAAAACATTGTCTTAAATTTTGTGAAATAATCTACAGGTACGACATTCATAATAATTGGGTATATGTTTGGTAATGTATTGTAAAACAAATATTGCAGATTTATTTTAATGATCATAAAACTGAAATATGCAAGAATCTAAATTAAGGTATGTAACTAAGCTTAAAAAAAAGAGATTCAGATATTCAATTGAGGATTGGAAGGTCAAAACAGAAAGAAAAGAAATACACGAGCTTCCTCCACTTATAGTATATTTTCTTTGAGATTCATGTTTCAGCCTGTAGATATATGTTCTCCGTAGAATTCTGTTTCCTATTGGTGCCATTTGCCTCCAAGCCTTCTGGTTTCTGAGTCACAATAAAGCTTTTCCCATTTTAGTTACCCATTCATTCCAGTGTAGTCAAAGGGTTTACGAGTGGATTTTGGCAAAGCTCTTGGTCAACACCATGGTATTGTTGCTAACTGTGGCTGGAGCCACACAGCTCCCAGTCGATCAGAGTGCTTCGTAGTCTGGCTTTATTCAAGCTTCCTGCAACGGCTAAAACTTAAGTAGGCATATACTGCTTTTTGTCAGCTAGAATGGGTATTTGTTGGGGTGAATCCATCAAGGAAACCAGAAACGAAAGCTAGGGCACAAAATTATCCTTTTGGAATGCAGATTTACAAATGGCCTCCGAATAAAAAAAGAACTCAAATGGCTGGCGAATTGGAACAGAACAAAGTACTTCTTCTCAAATACAGAATCAATGAACTATTAATGACATAGCAAGAGAAATTGAATTATCCTGACCGCAATGGTCCGCAATCTAAAGAAGCTTTGTAGGAATTTCTATAAAAAAAGAGCATTAGTGACACAGTTTTATGATACAAATATGTTGTACACGAGGCTTATTTTGTAGTTTATCAGGAAGCCTTGTAACAGTATTTGCTTTGGAACTCACCGTCTGGCAGACAACTTGGTAAATTTAGAGCTAGTATGGAATAATCGGAAGCCTAACAAAACCTATGGTAAATTAAAAAATCAATGGCGGTTCCTTGTTAACTGGTTAATTGAGCTGTTACAGATTTGACCTAAACATGACCCATTGAATTCTAGATAAAAATAAGTTACTGCTTTATTCAGTGATGGGAGCCGGTGGTTTGCCTTGATGGGAATTTAATAGTGTTACAGCCTTTATGCCGCTTCTGGCTTAATGCTGTAGGATGTCCTATCGGTAAATAGAACCAAATCATGACAGATGCAGGTTTAGTCTAATCAAGTTAATACATTTGGAATCAATCATGTCCATTATCTAAATGTACATGTAGCTTGTGTTTTCATCAATAATAATAATTATAATAAAGTTACATATCACACAAAATTGGTTATATAATATATACCCACATATATTCAATACATTCACAAAATTTTCAGGATTAAAACATTTGACTTTTTTTATTAGCAAAAATAAAGCCATTAGGGAATGGATCTAATTGATAATACAGACATATAAATTTGTCAGATGTAAGCAGTAACTAACTTATCTTTTTTGTGCTCTTTTCTTTCTTTCTGTAACTGTTTCTTAATGGTAAATACGTACACGCCAAGAAATAGTTCATGATCCTTTAAGATATTTTTTAGTTTTTATACATAAAAAACTTCATATGTTCATATATATTTTTGTCAAGAGTAATCACACTTGCACAGGCATAATGACTAATTAAAACCAATAAATCATCTCATGTTCTTGATAAATTCTCAGAGACAAGTTTCTAGATAGACCTGAATCACGAGTTGTTCTGGATAATATGTATTGTTTTTTTTTTAGAGTTGGGATGTTAATTTTATCCATTTGGTTATAAAGTTAAACTGCAGCGAATTGGCTGATGGAGTATTTTCCTGTTGTATGCTAGACAACCAAATCTTGCACATCTTGCAAAATGAGGGTTTTGATTGAGCAATTTTTTTCTTCCACGATTGGGCTGGCACACCCTCTTATGAGAGAAATAATCTTAAGCGCGGCATAAAACCTCAATCAAACAAACAAACAGTAGACATAATCTGAAAAATGGGAAATTATGACAACAAGGGTTTAACAATGACTGTAATCCATTGGAACAGGTTTTTGAACGTTTTACTTTTGGTAGAACATAGTTATTGTCGTTCAAAGCAGTTTAGTGTATATTTATTTTCATTTAATATAAAAACTGATTTGGCCCTGGACTCGCCTAATGTAAATGTAGAACTGTAGGAAATATATTCTTTGTGACATACAGGAGAAAAACTGTATGTGTACACATGCTGCTAGTTACATTACCTCTGTCAAGATTTATGCTGAAGACATGTAAGTGTTAATTTATGGGAAGGTAAATATCAGTAATAAGTGTTATGAGCTCTCTTAGGGTGGCCTTAGGTAATAAGATGAAGGAAAGCAGCAGGTGTTAATGAGTTAACAAGAGAAGCTGTTTCCTTACCTAAACCCGGACAGATACTCTGCATACTGATGTATCCAACAGCTCACAAATATCAGCCAACGAGAGAGACATCCTGGCAAATTATCGTTTCTCATAAAACTCTTTTAATCTCTCCGAAAAATATTGCAAATATTGTTTTGATTATTTTTTCTATAATATATAATACAGGTACATAAGCAATGTAGAAATAAGCCCACCCACATGAATGAACAGAAGGAAGCATACAGTTACCCCAACATACCCTGCCTGATACCCCTCAAGACATGTCATACTGACACTTAGAAAATTACAGAACAGTATTTTCAGTAATTGTCAATAATATGGTGTAAATAGTTTGGAAACGTTTATTTTACCTTCACCAAAGGGTTATAGCGCTAAAGTCACTTGGTACTCAATCTATGCTCGCAATTTCTCTTCTGTTTATGTTTATGCTTTGCGTCAATATGATCCTGAATGTTCCTTGTTTTGAGCACACCAAAAACATGTACTAAAAATTATTTCCAAACACAACAACACACTGTAACTTGGTTATTTTTGTTTCCCGTAATTTTCTACAAATAAAAATTTTTGTTAATTATGCTAGTATATCATTTGATGCAAAGTATTTATCCTAATTATCTTTGTCTTTTAGAAATTGTTCTGGCGGCGCCCCCCCCCCCTAAGTTTATTATGAGTGTATTGGGAAGAAATTGTTAATGAAAATGTTGTTTCTACTTGCAGTGTCTGGTCAACTTGATGACATGAAGCCCACTCTTTCTCCAACACAGGGACTTGACGAAGATGCTAGGTATGTTTGATCAAAAGAAATAATTGATATTTAAACTGTAATCCAATACACATGTACATTGAACCTAAACGTTTACATTATATGTCTGAAACAAGTGATTCTCTTAAGGGATTATTTTGCTTTCAATTCAAAAGTTCAAAATAACTGGTAGATGTATTATTGTAACATTATTGTAGTTTGATTTAAATTCAGTTAATGGTTCATAATTGAATTGAAGCCTTTAATATTTTGACACTGCAACCATTTAGGAGAAAGGTATGCAACCATGTGGGGAAATAGAAATAGAGCTGTTAACTCTATGATTTCCACAAGGGCCTGATTTGTTCGGGGAAATTACCCTTGTTTACTTCCTTATTGACGTAGGCTGGTAAACTGTTTTCAGCTCCTACTTTGTCTATTTATATGTAAGTTAGCCAGATGCATTAGGGTTTGATTTGCCTTTTAGTTGTGTCCAGTTTTGAGTGAATGGTCATCAATCTTTATTGGAAGTAAACTACCATCTGAGCAAATAGAGCGCAAATACTCTCTGGGAAAAGTTAGACAAAAAATTAAATGTATAATTAGTGTCTCTGTCAAATAGCTTCTGTGGATGATGAAGGCATAAGGCTAATGCGGCAACTTTGGTTCTTGTAAAATATAAGATCCAGTTGACCAGATTTCCTGTTTTCTGGTCTGAATTCAATTTTTTGAGAGTGTTTCATTTTTAAGAGTGTTTGGCTGTTGATGATCCTGGCAAAATCATCTGTAAGGAAGGCAGATGATTCAGGTCGAATTACATATTGAATACACAAGCAAGAGTCTTCAAGTAAGTTGACTGGAAGAAGATTAATCGCCAGGGAATGTAAAGGCCATAAAGTAAAAGCAAGACTAATTTGAAGAGTTTTTATGCTGTCAACTTGTTTGTTTGTAATCATGGTTAGAGAAGTGTTTGGTTCTGCCAGTAGAAAGGGTTTTGGCAAGCCTAATGGGATTCCCATAGTAACAGCAACTAGAGGTTATTTGGAAGCAATATGTTTTTGGTGTTTTCACATAGCTCTTGGCATGTCAGAATTAGTTATCTGTCATAGGAAATGTGTATAGGTATTGTAAGAGGAAGATCTCAGGGCAACAGAACATATTCTCAACTGTCCATTTTACTTTCATTTACACAAAATACCCTCTCGATACATTCAATTTGTTAATATCAAAAAATGATTTTCCTGTTTTGATAGTAATATTTCGTGATTGAGAAAAATGGTTTTATGCATAATAAGTAAAATAACTCTGATTTTGTCTGCATTTAATAATGAAAGGAACATGAATATAATCAAAGTGACGTTCTGTCTCGTTCCCGATTGATTGATTGATTGGTGTTTAACGCCATGCTCAAGGGTATTTCACTTATATGATGGTGCTGTATTCCAACAGTAGCCAGCGACTATAAACATAACCATAAATTGTATAGTCACTTTAGTGCTTTTGCTGTTGGAAAGACAATGTTCCTCCAGTGCTTAGTATGACAGCATGAATATAAAATGTAAACTTTCTGGTCTTAGTCAGGGGCCGCTCATTACTGAAATATGCACATGTACTTAGGTGACTTGTGCAATAATTGATTTGCACAGTTTTTACATCAAGTCCCCCACCCAAGATTGTGTGTTATTTCAAGGTGAATTGTCTACAGATACATCTCTGAATGACTACAACACGCCTATTTTCTGCCAGCAAAACGGAAACACATAACGATTTGGCAGCTAACTGAGCGGATAGGGGAGTTGATGAATATCTGTTACATATGCTAAAAGCTCTTCCTGGTAAAGATATGTAGTGCTCAATGTCACTCATGGTATTTCAACCTGACTGCATCATCAGGAGTTATCCTGTCCACAATAAAATCCTACAGTCAAGCTCATGATTGGCATATTATGGAAATAGGATGTTGTCCTCAAACCGTTCCATTGTGAGAATTTGTCACACATGTTTCTCATCGCTCTAACACTTTTTTCTAATTATAAGTTTCATTTAATGGCAAGCTGTAAGCTATACAGGAAATGGTCTGTCCATATCTTAATTTACCTTGCTGGCTCATATAGTATCCTCAACCCTCGCAATTTAAAAAAATATATATACATCATATCTACAAGTGACAAATTACAAGCATGTACCTCTCTCTACCCACCCTTGTCGAAGCAGCTGACTTTGTCTATCAAGATCCTTTTAGCCACTGAAGAAATAGCATAGCCTGTTTTAAAAGGTGTTATATAGATCAGAATTTAAGCAGACAGGGACCTCTTTAAAACACATTCCACGCTGAGAAAACAGAATTTCTCTTCTACAAGCTAAGCCTGATATTGCAGTTTGGGCTATGGCTCTGAGGGATGCATTAAGAAGATACTCGCAGCCTACTCCATGTCCCTGTATATTTCCTCTTGCCAAGATTTATTATTTCAATCTAATCTACAAAAAAGACCAACTCACTGATTTATGCACCTACAGCTAGGAACTAATGAACAGCTTATAAAATAATACTACCATCTTTTAGATGTTTTTCCAATCTAACTGGACAGTTAAATTCTCGAATTACCACGCAATCAGTGCTGTGATGTTTGCCAGACACGCAGGCGTATCTTTGTTCTTCAAACTGTTTTTATGATGTAATCAAATAGCAGAGCCTAGTTATTTTTGCTGTGCTTGACCAATCATATTGAAGCTTAGTATTAATCTGCCCTGTTGCAAAGTGCTTTCAGAACCAGTTAAAAGTTGACCATTTATTCACAATTCTCTAACTGCTCTAACTAATTTGTAACGAGTCCTTAGGCCTAGTGTTGTACAACTAATTTTTCAAAGAAACATTAGCAGTGGTTGATGGGAGCTTTCTGTGCGGTGGTGCTGTCTGAGCCAAGGGGCACCAGGCAGCCCATTTGTTTTTGGTGTCCTGTTTTTCATCCTGTTATTGTCCTGTGTTGTCTTGTGTGTAGTTGAATGTGCTTTTCTTCACCCATTGACATACTGTCATACAAGTGAAGAAACACCAATGAAACAAAAACATCATATTACTAATAGGGAAGACCTTAGTAGTCAATGAATTTAACCATTGTAGCCTGTTTAAGATTGAAGTCAAATAAAAAATAAACAAATTAACTAGGTGGAGACTGGATATAACTGGGTTACAATCTAGCTACATGTATCCTATAAATCTAAATTTGTTTTTCAAACTGACTGCACTGCTTTGTGATTCACATTTCTAAACAAAAGTAATGGAATATAAGATTATTTGTTGCATAGGTCTATGAACTTGCAAAACTTTATACAGTGCAGAGAGTAAAAGATCTGACTCATTGAAAATAAGATGCTGATTTCTGTTGATAATTTGTATTGACTTAGCGTACATATTTAAGAAAATAGGGTATATGAATATCTTACGGCACTTTTTCTGTATATTGCATTGGTAGGCCTAAAGTTACAGATGTTTTAGGCTGGTTTTCCAAGACATAACCAAGCCGCCCTGTCTGTAGGTTTCTTTTACAGGACTTGGCCTTTTAACTACAGATTCCTCAGTTCTAGTCTGTGAAAGATACCTTAGTTATAATATTACACATGATCCCTTGTACAAGCCTCATCTGTGTTTTTATCAAAGAGTCTGATTGGTGTGGTGGTAAGATTTGCTTGCTTTCCGCGTGTCTACACCCCAGGAACACTGCAGTCAGAGCCTGGGATACCTTCAACACTCTCACTGGAGTTCTGGCATGCTAAGCTGTTTTGGTTAGCCTGACTGGAAAGGGATGCTACACACTTCCCAATAAACAGGCAACAGTCGGGGAAGTTTTTTTAGCCCTAGGCATCTTCATACCTAATTACTGGTGGAGAATGAAGGGGTCTGATACAACCGCAAGTGTAAAGAGAGCTCTAAGCAGATAGAATCAAGCCGGCTGTTTTCTATGATTGTCCAGAATAGTGCCTTAGGCCAAGGAAACCCTTAAAAGTGTTTTTTGTCCAAAACATAACCATTAATAATTAAAGTGTTAAGGAATCTCTCCCAGCTTCTTGATTGGGGCAGCTTATGATCAAGCCTTCTTAACTTGCATTCTGATACAGATGCTGTCCTACCCTGTGGCAGTTCCTGGAACAATCCCTGTTGAAGAATTTTATCCTTTTTAAAGGGAGACAATCAAAAGCTGTATTGGTGTCGAATGGTTTACTACATTTGGCAAACAATATAGATATTATATATGTTAATCCTGAATAAGGCTCATTCTTCATACAATTTTTTTTATGACGTATTTGTATTTGAAACTGCTCTTGGAAATAATAATAAAGTTTGTAAAATCTATAATGCGTGCCGTTTTTTGGCCGAAATTCTGCGGTATAGTACCTTTAAGTATCTTCCCGTGGTCATTTATAAAGAACTTTATAATTTTGCTGTCTTACCATTTTATTGTGGGGTGCTGGTTAACTTCAGTGTGAAAAGATAACTAAATCCTGTTAAGCACTAATTAGTCAACACATCGTTTTACAATAGACCAGTCTGACTTGTTCTTAAAGTAGTTTTAAAAATAACATTTAATGCATTTGTACATTAAATGCTGATTGTTCTTTATATGGAAAATGTACATCTGGTCCTCTCTTTAGTTTGTTAAATCTGTGCAAACTTTATAACTCCCAAAAATAAAAGCCCCCTTAATCCATAAGATAAAGCAGCCGAAGGAAGTCAGTACTTGATATAGCTGTTCTCAGCTGCCCCATATCGTTGAAGGAGGTCGTTCTGCTATGGTTAGAGCATGTTACGCAAAAGTGGTAAAGCTTGAACCAAGCTTGAAGAATGTTGTGGTATTGAAATCTGAGATACCCAGTCTTTTCCTAAACCTAAATAGCTTCCATATGAGGAAAGATATTTGGTAATAACAGCTCAGTTAAACCATAGTCATGTACTTAATACAGTTCATTTTTAACCCCTAGTGGCTAGATATCATTCCCAATGCTGTAGTGTTTTGCAAAACAGAAGTCATACACACATTTTTTTTAAAGTTTAATATTTTTTATTGCTGTGCCTAACTGATATTAATACAAATAAAATTAGATATTTAGAAGCTTATAAAAATACATTTATTTTAAAGTGTTTTTTGCTTGGAAGATGTTTTAAAAATATAGGCTCATTGGCCACAGGTTTATTTTAGCAGCAACAGAAAACAGGTTTCTTACAATGTATCTGAGAAAGGTTTTATTGTCAACTATGGCAGACTCCAGTTTTTGACCAGGCCTATCACCGTCTGACATCTTGTGTATACATAATATGTAGTTGGTTTTTGATAACAGTAATAACGCTGATATTTATTGAATTACATTTCTTTTTCTTGCACACAATATTCAGTCCCTTCCCTTATTTACTCAAATTGCATCTGGTTTGTGTGACAAGTTTACTGCCAGAGCCATCTCAAACCTTTTTTCTTTTTATTCTGATGGAGATTTCCAGCATGAATACATTTGTAATCTTGAATTGTGTGAATGTAATGCGATAAAAGAAAATAATGGTAGACTTTTAAAATGACAACAGATGACAATTGGTAGTAATATTTAACAGATATCGGTTAATTAAATGTATTCTTTATATAATGATGTCCTGAGCAACTTTCACATCTGATTAGACTTTAACTTAAGCAATAATATCATAGTATTGGTTTCATCGAAAGGGTTCACAAATGATGAACTGAAGTGGACACTGTTCATTGAGATATTGACATTGTGAAGACAGCCAAGATGAGCCTGGTCATCGGACCGGTCAACAATTAGGCTACTTGAAATGTCAGCCTACTGGACATTTACCTCTTGAGTGACCAGGGCTTAATTCTATGACATGGCTGGTTACAACACGAGACAGCTGTAGCATTGACCAATTACTTCATATTGATGACCTTCGACTGGGGTCCTCTTGAAAATGTCTCGCTGCCAATGACTCTCTTATTTGTTCATCATTTTGCTCAGTCTGTATTTAAAGTAATAATTTCATCGTGGCTGACTTTTGCTTGACCAGTTCTGGCCGACAAAACACAGACAATAGCTGAGTGTCCAAGGGCATCAACCTCCCTCGGCCACCAGACGGACAAATATTGTCTGATGTAATTACTCCCTCAAGCTTTACAGACTTTTCTCTGCTATTTCACAACATCAATTATATTGGTTTGGCAGACAGTGTAATCTAATGAGTGTCCAGATTTGCCCTTTATCTCTTGTTAAGCCTTGTTTATTGGTCAAATAATTCTGTGTACATAGAAATTTTCTCAAATGTCATACACTTAACTTAATTCATATTGAAATCTCGTTTATCTTTTAGAAAATATAGAGTAATTTGCATGAACGTGCAAAAATTTTATGTTTTATTATTTATTCTGTTTTACAATATTTATTTTTGAGGAGTTATTTTGTATTCATGAGTACAACTACTCATCTGTAGCTTATACCCAAGGCTGAATTTCCCACAAATGTAACTTCATCCTAAATGGTTTTTTTTTTTCCTTTCTTTTTTTCACACTGACTGACCATATTAGTGCATTAGTGCAAGGAGAGCTATTCTAAGCAGCATCCTCTTTGTTGATAGCTTTTCCATTTTTTCATCAGCCATGGTCAAGACAGGGCAGCTGATAGGTCAAGCCTCTGTGGCTTTGGATTGACAGGTTAAAGAGCCGGAACATTACAGTCAGATAAAGTGTGTAGATCATTGAGAGAGTCTGGCCTACTGAAACACTGGTGTTAAGTCACATAATACCCCTCAGATTCCCCTGATTTTATCTCTGACCGACTGACCAGTGGATCCACACTCATTTTCTGCCTGCTAACCTAAGTAATGACCGTGTCCAAAATTGAAAACCAACTCTTAATGAAACCTGTGCTGGAAAACATTTTTGACATGTAAGCAGTGCCATTTACAGCGGGAAAAACAAAGAAAATGTAAAACAAACAATTTATCCAAAGGAAATTAGTTCTAATTTTCCACATAGATTTCAAATTTGACAAACAAAGTGTGTTTTTTCTCGTTTTCAAAATTATCTAACGTTTAAACACATGTTTAATTTGTTCTGAAAACTGGAATTATTGCTTGTTCAAAAGTTCATTAATAAAACTTCAGTCAAATATTTTTTTTCAAGAACATCGATAAAGTTTTCTGATACTTTAAACTTTTAGCTTCTTTGTTGCTAGATAAAGGTTATCGGAAGAAATTTCAGGAAACTAGAAATATTTAAGTGTGATTTCTTTATAATTTTAGAGATATCAATATAGAGTTTAGTAAGCACAGGTCTCAAAAAGATTTTCAAAAAAACTAATTTATGATCCCTTCTGTTTAATTTATTTTCTAGATAAATTGAGTTCTTAAACTGACATTAAGAAACAGGGATGGTTTCTTTATTATTTAGGAGATATTTTATGAAGGGAAATTTGTTGACAATAAATCTCTCTGATGGGGCTCCTGTCTTAGACCCCATGCATTATGACTGCATTTCCCATTGGCCCTATGGATGATGCATGGTCTATGTAGCCAGTAGAGCTTGGTCTGTATTGGCACCAGCTGTGTAACACTAACAGGTGGAAGTCTTTCGCTTGGCAGATCAATCAGTTCATATATACTCTCTACTCACTCCCATGTGATATTCCAGAGAGAGAACTTTAAAATTTGCCTGCATGTTTCTTGGGAATCAGTTCCTAATTTAATGTATATCTTACATGTATTTCAGTAAAAGCTTAGAGATGCCTTTTTTTAATTGTCTGGATGGTTCTATAATAAACAGTTTCACATTTAATAACTATTTTATTTCATAAAATTCTTACATGTTTTTTTTTATATATGTGGGTTTATGAAGAGAAAGACTGTAGAGATTAAAATCAGTTCTTTATTTTAACTTTTTACCCAATTTTTTAAGATAGCTTTCAAATTTGGTAGGTGGCTGGCAGTAGCTTCCTGTGCTCTCATTTTCTGAGTTAAGGGGCACTAGGGACAGGAATTGCTATGAAGTCCTGTTCTGTGTCCTGTAATTATCCTATATTGTTTTTGTTGCCAGTAATGAGGAGGGTGGCTTCTTTCCCCAAAACCCCAATTAAACAAACAACAATTTGCCTGCATGTCTCTTGAAAAAAAAGGACTTGAGGACATTTGAATATTTTTTTAAAATAGATTTTTGATTTTATTAATAACTGAGATGGCTCTAAAATTTGTATGAATATATCCTGTGAGAAACCAGAGAGAAATGTGTTACATTTTAGTGTTCTACTCTGTATTCTTCTGCCTCAATGCAACGTTCAGACATACATGTATATATCCAAGGCACTGTTCTCTTTAACCCTACTTGTGAAAACACAGTCCTGTTCCCACCCACCTTAGAATCAGTTCCTAACGTGATGTCTTTTTTCACTTTGAAAATACATGTGACTCTAAAAAGTTTCTTCCTGATTAAACTAATGTTGAATCTAAGAATCAAAATACACTATAACAAATTGCACTACTTAACAAAGAAATATTTTATCATACTAGATTTTAAATTTGCTGAAACTTTGTTTGAGATCAGATTATACTGTATAAATTTGTCTGACTAGCTAAGGAGAGTCCTGTCGCGCCTATTTTTGATCATTGTTTCAACATATGAACAAAGCCTTGTTTTGTTTTCCCATAAACAAGTTTACATGTACTTTTTAAAAAAGGTAATCATATATGTGATATTATTTTAGCAATTATAAAAGTTATAGGCCTTAAAAGAGATCTTGTTTTCGATACACAATACAATTAGAAAAGTAAGAACTAAGACCTTTTTTACTATGCAATCTTACTGCTTTTGTCAAATGTAAAATCAAAGTTTTCTTGTTAAAAAAAATCTGTATCATTACTTTTTGAAATAATGGTTGTTGAATCAACATAATGCTGATTGAGTATTCTTCTGGTATTTAACTTCCTCGCTGTCAATTGCTTCTAGAGAGAACCTTAATGCGGTGAGCATTACTCTATTTCTCTCTCTATTTGTTTTACCATAGCACCTATTTTCAGGTTACAACATGATCACATTGTTTTTACAATGGTTTAACTGTAAACAAATAAACTTACCATATTCTGGTGATTGTCACTAATTGAGTGATTTGGTTAGCCTATAAATGTCATACCTGTGCCTTCTGCTTCCTGATTTGTGTTATAAGAGGGGATTATGTTAATGGCATCTGTTGCAATTAATCCCCAATTGGATTAGTGTTCTATACCTGTACCTGTCTGCCAATTAATCTGAACATTGAACTATTAAATCAGTGTTAGTAAAAGAAAGGGAAATGGATTTCCAGTTTCGTTTTAAGATTGGTGTCTATAATTGATAACAATTGGTTTTATTAATAATAATTAGTTAATTGATTATTTCAATCATCTATGACTTAATATCATTCCTAGGCATTCAGATTGGCTTGGGAAACTAAAAGCCCATGGTATATCCTGTAATCAGAAAAATCACTAAACATATTCAACTTGTTGAAGAGATTTTTAAGTCCATCAGAATCCAAGCTGATACTTGATTAAACAGAAAATAAATCTAAACTCATCTTTAGCATGTTTAATTGGTTTAGTCATCTATGTCTCCTTGTTATTGGTAAGTGGTGCTATTTACCAAAAATACAAGATAGAATTTAAAAGTATGAGATTTGTGGGGTTTTTTTCTGGTATAGACATTCTGTTTAATTGTTTACTTGTTTAAAGTTGACCATCCTCCCTTGTCCTATATGAAATAACTTTCCCACATGTGTTACATTTTTTTTTTTTTGTTGTGCTCTATTACCATTTCTACCTCACATCTTATCTTCAGACCTATATATCCAGTAGACTGAACTCTTTAATCCTCCTTGTGAAAACACACAGCCTTGTTCCCACCCATGGTTAAATCTGTGTGAAATATATAATACAGTGTTATCATTTCAATGATTTATGACACTGCAGGTTTGCCATAGGGATAAACATATCTGCTACTCTATGCAGCAGAAAATAAACAACTCATCCTAGTGGAGACATTTACTATCATTGTTTTTATGACCTGTAAGATTTACTAGTCCTATTATAACTGTAAATTTAATATCACTGTAAGTTTGTTAAAAAGACATGGGAAAACGTATTTGAAAGTTAGCAATACTTCTATAGTCCATCGTGTAACATACAAACATTGACTGGGATAAATTAAAAGTTTAGAATAAAAAATAGCCATCAAGTATAAATATGACAAGGTTGTTGTTGACAGTTAGTATGCATGTGTTTACAACATTCAGCGTTTGGGGTTTTCTTTTCAAGCAATATATTGAATCTAACATTTTTCAAGAATTGATTGAATCTTATTGCAACATTTTCAGTTAATTAATGAAAAACCTATGTGATTCAGTATTACTGCCTCTACACAACCATTTTTAAAAGTATATGCGTTATTGATGATTACTATCTGTGATTCAGATGCAGATTGTATTTTAGTTCATACTTAGTGTTCCTTATTATAACTAAGTGTTCCATATTGATTGTTATTGCTGAGTAAGCGGCAGTTGAGATGCTATCAGGGCTTTAAGACACATGGCCCCCAGTGCTTCTGCCACAAATCATTATTGACTGGCAATGTTGTTACCTTCTAGGTTATACACACAGACTTCTGGCTTATGTGGAAATCTGACAGGAGTAAATATATATGATTTAACTTGGCGGCAGGGCTGATGTATCTTAAGGCCCTGTCAAATGATTGGAATGCAGAGTATAAACTTTGTGACTTTCCATGAAGCTGTTTGATTACACCCCACCTTAACATGCTTTACTTTCTTGTCCTAAGTGCATCTGGCAACCTGAACTTGTTCTATACAACATAACTGTTATAACTGACCATTGGTCACTTCTAAAGGCTTTCTCACTGGGTTAATTGAACATTCCTGCCTTTGGCAGATTTTGTTTATTTTGGAGGAATTGTTTACGTTTGGTCAAGGTTCTTATGTTGTTCTCCCAGAGCTGTGTGGCAGGGTTTTGTTCACAGGCCAGGCTTCCGATAACTTAACTCTGTAACAACATTGTGGGTTGAAGTGAAGTAACCGTCTGTTATGCTGGTGTCAGGCTATGAGCTCCAGGGTAGAATAAACTCTAGGGTTGGTTGCATTAACTGAAGGCCAATGAGAGGCGAGAGGCTTGTGAGCAGTACTGTAAGGGTTGTTGCATGGTCAAGTCTGGGCGCTCTAGCTGAACAGTCTCAGTATAGAAGGGGGCTGGCCTTGTGTACAGTCTGGCACAGCAGGCTTCCTCAGGCTCCCCATTGAAAAGCTTTTATGCTAGTACAACAGGAGGTCTTCTCTCGCCCTCGCTGGTGTCTGTACTTGTGTTATGCATCTCCGGTTAGTTAAGGAAGCACCATGTTCCGAATCCATTCAGATATAACACTGCGGCTCAGTGACTCTCCCAGTCAATTAGTGTGAGAGCATGCAGGGATGTAAGGCTGGATTGGATACATGAACAGTTTAAGGAATAACGGTGAAAACTGGCACTCTGGCAGCTGGTCAGTGTCTCTCGGAGTGTTTATACCTGAAGACTGCTTGCAATTCATCCATGGCATCATCTTAGCTCAGTGTTTACATCAAAGCTTACCTAACTGTAGCTAGCAGTCTGGCTCAGCCACTATGTTAATACACCTTTCATTAGCGACTCTGTAGTGTTTGGACAAGATTGTTGCATAAGCCCCCTGGAGTGTGTACCTTGATTGGGCCTGACTAAAGGTGTGAGGTACTGGTCAGTGGTAGTCAGTGTCACCTTCTCTCTGGCACTGTGAACATCAGGCACAGCTGTGGACAGGCTCTGCACAGGGGACCTACACTAGAGATCAAACTTACCTTTATAGCTGTATGATTATAATCACACTGATCAGTGTTCTGTGTAAAGACTAACACTCAACTTGGATTTCATCAGTATTACATGTGATTGTGACAATATGGTTAACCACAGAACATACCTAGGATGGCTTACCTTATTTTCTATGTTTCACTTTTCTCATCTGTACAGAGATTCTGGCGACAGGACTGGATTAGATATTTTACCTACAGATGCTATTGGGGGTAAGTACATGTACCTTTCATTTTTAACCCATTGTCATACTATCAGCATTTTTTAGCATTTGCAAATTCCACTTGCTTGATAGATACATAATTCAGAAACAAATGCCATAAGTATTTTGCAAAGACATACACAAACATTGGGTACTCTTTCTAGTTTTCTTTTTCTTGCACATTTGTTTTTCTAATACATTTCATATTTTACTTTAATGTGCCATTTACTTCATGCAATTTGATCTGCACTTCCTTCATTATTGCAAGAGAAGCCATTGCAAGTAATGCACTGTTCTTTTATCAGAAAAAATAAATGTATTCAGTTTTTCTCTGACAGAATTTGTCATATTTTATATTGTTAAGTTTGAAATTTCTGATGCTATACAAAAAATACAAAAAATATTTGTAAGACATCTTTAATGGTCTTTTAAACTCACAATAGTAAAATAAGCCCTGAAACCGATTCCAAATTTTATGGTTTAGCTGTTAGAAAATAATATCTGATGTCAAAACAATCTTCAGCATTAATCTTTGAAACTGGATATGGATTTTTGTATATTTCTGTATAGCATGGTATTTACGTAAAGTTTACCTGTAAATGACCCCAGTACATCTGCTCATCACGTTGTTAATTGGCAGGTGGCTAATTAATAGATGTGTTGTTGTTCTGTTCATGTAATCAAGGCTGAGCACTCAATTTAGTTGAGCAGGTATTGATTGATTTTGCTCGTTAAAACTCCACAGCCTTGTCCAACCTTTATATTATATTTTCATGTTAACTTAGAGTTAACTGCTGTTTCTACCACATTGTTATTTTGGATAATTGTAGCCATTCTGGCTAGGATATCAAATTGTGGGTGTAAAAATTAAACCATCTGTATATATCATAAGGTAAACTGTAAATAGACTTTCTGTAAAGTATTTCGCATTAGGAAGAAGAAAACACTTAAACTAGAAGGAGAAACTTAGATGCGAGTGTGTGCAATTGGGAAGTTCTGATTATAAATTACCAAGGGCCTTTTTTAAAATTCAAAATAAGACCAAAACTTCTGTAGAGAAAGGAAACAAATTTCAACCTCAATTGTTTTTAAAATACTGTTTGAAGTTCCCTAAAGTTGCATTTTCTACAAATGACACAAGTCAGACCATGGATTGAGTTTGTTATTTTTAATTACAGTTCAGAATATAAACATATTTCTTTTAATTTAATTACCCTGGAAACATATTCAGAAAATCAATAAGACATAAGCTACGATAATCATAAATAATGACTGACACTGAGTATTTCTCGCTTTTCTTAATGGCCATGTAAATATGTTTGCTTTGAAAATGTGAAATGCTCAGTTATGTGTGTTCTTTATGTGTAAAAATGTTTTCTTTGGAGTGGAGTTCATATTATATCATTTTAATAGTGTGTCATTTTAGTAAGCAGATTAATAGTAGTGGGCATAGCTCTTAAGTGGAGTACACTTTAGATAAAGTGAAGTACTGATAATGTACCATTGCTCAGTGTGTATTGTACAAATAGCTTATTACTTAGCACTTGAATTTCTCACATACAGGGCTGCAGTAATCCTCTATTGTCAACAACCAAAGTGTCATAAGTAAAGATCAACTGTTTAATATCTTGTTATACATATTTAGTGTCAACTGCCATGGCCTTTATATAACAGTTAGAGCCCTAGACAAGCTGTCACACTGGACCAAATAGAAATTTATCTGTATTATATGCTGAGTGTTATACACTTTGGCAGCATTTTATGTGCTTCAGACACACATGTATTTCACACTATTTAAACTAATTATCACATGTGTCATATTTGGGATCAGATAAAATCCACAGTATTTCTTATACCTTTTGCAAACCTGTATAACTGTAATATCAGGATTTACACAACAGAAAGCATTTTAAAGCACACAAGAGCTAAAACAAAGCAATGATGAAACAAACAATACTCACATACATATATTTGACTGATTTGGCAGAATTTTAACACTAGTAACTTCTGGAAACTTACACATAAAATTAAACTTAAAATAGAATATAAATACAAGAACAAAACCCAAATGTTGTGTCTCTCTGATCTCTCGTCAAATGGGATTAGAGATACCTTACATGTACATCTGCGTCATAATAATTTCAGCATTTCCAACATCTGGAATAAATGTTTAATCATGATACAATATGTGTTTAGCAGTCATGTCTTTACTTGCAATATTACACATTTAGTTGTTTGGTTTATATGACATAATGGGAAGTGGAAGATGTCAACAAAGCTAGGAACCAATTTCCAGAAGTTCCAACTTGTCAAACAAGAACAGGAAAATATATATAAATACTGACAAACCAAATGTGGTGGAATTAGGAATTGAAGAGACAATAATGTTGGCATATCCTGTAAATGTGCTTATTGATTACGTCTTGTCAACTCTGTTTATATCCCCTGCCTGGTTACCTTGGTAACTGTGTACTGTTGCAATATGTGACCTTTTTGTTTGGAGCAAATATTACATTCCATGCTTCTTTAGGCATCACTATACAAGAAGTGATTCTATAAAATTATAGGCTTTATAAATTACAATATCTCCTTTGTCCTTTTTTTAATTTGCAAAACGGCAAAGCAAAAAAAAAATGTTTTTAATTTTCATACAAAATAAAGAAATCTTCTCTTTTAAGTTTATTTTCATTCCTTTTTTCTCTGCCTACTTTTTCCCTGATTTTGAAGAGACAGTCTCATCTGAGTCTCTGTTGTCGGGGTTTGTTTCTTTAAGTCTTCTCCAAACACTTCGCAGACATTTCACTCCCAGTGTTTAGCATAACCCCATACCAAAATGGTGGGTCCTGTGATGTGATCACTTAGATCTGGCCTGGGAAGCCAAGGCATCATATGGTAGTTGACAAGACTATGCACTGAGAAAATAGATTATACCTTGGGACAAACACTGGGTTAGAACTGTGTAGTCTGCCCTACCATGGGGCAAACATTAACACAGTCTAGCATAGTATAGGAGAAAAGAGCTTACAATAACAAAGTGATATGGCAATGTCAGCATTTCAGCTATAGGGAATCCAAGAAATATGAAGCTCAAGTTAATGATTAGTTCACCTTTCTTTAATTTTCTTACAAATATATTCTTTTAGCAGGTTTTTAAATCACTTATTTAAAAATTGAAAAAACAGTATTCAAGACGTTGAGAAAACTTTCCCCATTTTGATGCAAGCAGATTACAACAGCCCAGCAGACAGCTGAAATGCGGCTGGATGGTTGGTGAGCACTCTAATCTTTGATTGTTCACAGCTTTGTTTAGTTAAGTGGGAATCTAACCAGGTTATTGTGAATCATAATGAAACCAAGGGAAGCAATACATCCAGCTAACTACGACTAAGAAGTCAAGGCATGGTTGATGTCAAACAGTAGAAGATATCTTCCTGTCAAGTTTTTAAATACTTTTCTCCACCTGCGTTTAGATCTGAGTAAAGGTATCGACAGTTTGAAGCTTAAGGGTTATACAGGAAGTCTAACGGGAAGTGTCGAAACTCAGATAGTTTGTGAGCCTTCTGATTGCGGATAAACAAACAACGCAGGTTTGTAAATCATTAACTAGGGAAGTTTGAAAGCCAATTACTGCTTCTAGACATCAAATCCTCTCCTACATAACAAAAATCCGCTTCGGATACTGCCCCAAGATACTTGACTTGTAAAGAACAGGACGCAGTCAGCTGTTAATTGGTACATTAGTTTGGGGTGAATTTTGGGAGGTTTTAAGGAAGTACTTGGCCTGTGTTTACTCTCATCCCACCTGGCTCTCCTTTTACTTCTGGCAGTGATGGGAAGCAGTATAGGTGATGTAACTCTTCAAAACACTTCAGACGTTTCTAAACTAAACATTCACTTGATCTCTGTTTGCTTCAAATAATTATAAGAAAGATCTCGTCCGACTAAAGAATTGTCGCAAGTAATTCCCTTCTCCATGAACAGAAAAAAAGTTTAAAAGGGTTATAGTAAAATTGATATCAAAATTAGTTTTGTGGTATTTCAAAAGAAAATAACTGGTCTGAAACTTTTAAATATTTTTCTGTGGATAAATTACTCAACTCGTAACTTATATTTAATTACTGAGGGGACAAAATGGTTGAGATAAGATAAATTTTTGTATTTAGCCTCTTGATTTCAGTGAGTATTCTTTATTCATACAATATGAGCAATTATCCTGAGTCTTGTTAATACCAAGGTAGCCTTAGCCCAGCAGTCTGTTTTCACTACAGGTAAAAATTGTGAATTGCAATTAAGTGGCTGAAGCTTTGTGATTTTGAGCAGAATTCAGTCCAGTAATTAGAATGACACCCTTTTAGGGTAAGATCATGGGCTTATAGGGGACTAAGGGAAGGGGAGGGCATTGACAAACTCCAAGGTATAAAATAACAGGAGACTCCACAATGCTACCGTACCTGAAGCATTTCCACTAGCTGCCATAATTACAGTTTGCAAAGAGTTGCTCTTAATAGTTGTTCAGATGAAAGGAAAGGTTTGGCTGGAGTGACATAACTGACCAAACAATAGCCAGGGGGCATGTGCTGTGCTGTGTTAGTCTGAAGAGAAAAGTGTCCAGAGACAGACTGACTGGCGGTCATTATTCCCTGGCTGAGTCTTTACTAAGGCCAGTGCTTTATGCTCTGTCCAGGTAACAATTGAAGCCACACCTGTCTACCCTTGATAATTATCACCTGTAGAGGGAACTGACATATCTATTCTCTGACGGCTCTATGTATCGCTCCTGTTCGATCACTACTTGTTGTATATTTGCTGAATTGCATGTACTCCACCGTAGCCTGTCAACACTTGCTATTAGTCACCAATCATCTGTTGTTCAAATTTTGCCTCGATAACATTTTCTATTTATTTAAATTATTCTATGAAATTAATGAAATGAAATTCTATGAACTGTACTGTTTTTAAGTATTCTAAAAGGCAAATAACTGTATTGTCCTTAAGCAATCTGACAAGAGTGTAGAAACTGGTGTACACATCTTATTAATTTAAGTCTGCCAAATTTACTTTTAGTTTTTTGATACATGAAAGGTAAAAATTGTATCCTTTAACAGGAATACAGAGCTTCTTATACAAAATGGCAACACTCAATACAATGCTTATTTGTTATCAAGCCCAATTTGTAATGTATAGAAAGATGTTTAGGTAGAGAATTTAGATATGCATCTCAGTCAAATTAATTAAATTTCTTTCTGGATTTAGTTCCAAAGCCTAGTTCTCAATCTTCCCTGAGGCATTATCTCATGACAGACATGAAGTTCTTTCTGGAGTATGTCTGATTGAGTCTGATAGTCTATTCAGATCTACTGATGTCTCTGGCCTTTATCTGCACTACTGTTTACATAGAGGGTTACAAATTAATAGATATCTCTCTGGGTCCATTGATTAAATCTGTGTAGATCTTGAGGGCCTTTGGGCAGCCCCTGGTCATCTATTGGAAATCTGGATAAACCCATACTGTTGGCCTTACCAATTAAATGCTCTTTAGTTTGACCATATGTTTGGTCAGTGTTGGACTGACAAGCCCTTAGGCTATGTTACTGATTAAAGGAGAAAGTGTAACCAAAGGGGCATGGTGTACAATTAACTTAGTAGGCTGTCTATAAATAACCAATCATTCCCAGTCTGAATTTACTGCATCATGCCTTTCCAATATGTTAAAAGCCTATTTACCATTTGTACAAAACTGTTACTTAAGTTGAATCAATTACCCTACACTCCTACTGTGAAGCAGATGAAGTTAAGTGTGACCTTTAATATATTATGTTTTGATAATAACGAGAGTTTTAGAGCTTTTGAATAGGCCACTCAGAAATACATTATTTTGCTTTATTTTGTGACCAGCGAAATTCTTATGATTAGCCAAGAATATGTATATGTACATGTAGCGTAGAAAATTGTATTTAAAAATCAAAAGTAGTTTTACAGAATAGCTCCTATACGGTTGTTTCAAATAATTGCCTTTCTCTAAGTAATAATCTTTTTGTTGCAATAAAATAAATATCAAATTACCTTTTCAAATTTGTAAGCACTTGTCGGTCTAGTGTATTTTCCATTTTTTATCAGAGAAGCACTTCACTTCGCAGGTATCATTTTTCTCATAAACCGAACAGGTTTGGTCGTAAATCAGCTGAGTCATAGAAAGAAAACCAATTAAAGGCCATCAATAAATTACCCAGTGTTGTCGTTGCATCACTTTAAAAGGGCTCTTTGTAGAGACATTTACACTGCTTTTAATGACCGAAACCAGGCAGCCTGTCTTTGTTTGAGTCAGCATCCATTATGATTACAAGTACCAGAGAAAGGCTCAGAAAACAACAAAAAATAAAGTTATGCTGCAAAACCTCCAGTCCTCCTGTTCATTTTTTCTCACTGTAGGCCTATAATACAACATATTGTTACGCTTTCTCAAATACAAATTTGGAAATAAAACATTACAAACATTACAAATTCTTGATAAGGAAAATGGGAAAATTCAGATTTCTTTCAAATGTTTCTAATTTGTAAAGTTGGTACAATGGGTCACATGAATAAGTATGATGTGGCCTATAACTGTTCCTACATTCAGCGTACAATCATTACATGATATATTCTCTCTCCCTTATCTATGAAAACAATTTTCTAATGCCTGGATATCCACTTAGTACACCTCTAAAACAGATTTGGGTTGGATAAGTGTTGATTTATTGTGGATTGCCTGGTCTGATAGGACATGATTTATATTATATGTCATTTGGAACAGCCTTAGCCTTTGTATATGTCACAATTTATTACAAATACCAACACTCTCTCAGTGGCTTTTTTTGGTGGGTCCTGAAGTCAGTTTGAGATTGGGAGATACTTTAAATGAAATTGTTTTTGCCGTCCTCAGTTTTTTTATATGTTACTTAAAGTATCTTCTTACTTAAAGTATCTTCTTACTTAAAGTATCTTGCTCAAATAATCACTTAAACAATAGGTCATTTTATTGTGCTGCCTGCTTTGACCAAGTGACAAACCCACAGGAAAAGGGATGTCAAAAAATATTTGATTAAATATTAAATCACAGAGAGTGTGTTGAATGCATTTCGATCGGGTGCCTCTGAAGATTTTAATAATCATTTTTCGTAAAAACTTTGATATGGCACACAGGCTAGATTTTGATCATCTGGTATCAAAATAGTGGCTTCCGTGGTATGCTGATAGACTTAAAGCCATGATGTCATGCCAAGCTCCAGTGTCAAGCACAGATATTATTTATTGCCCGCCAGTTCAGGGTTAGAGCATAGATGATTCATATCACATGTACCCAGAACAAATTACAGTGTTTCTAAATTATTCAACTGTCTCATAGCATACTATTTTTAGATAACCTTTACACAGTTTTGCTTTTGTTAAATGATAAGCTAAGCGTGAAGGTTGATCTCAGAAGGGAATATTCTCGTACTTTTTAATTTTCAATTTTCAGGTTGCTCTCAAACAGATTTGCACATACTGTACATACAAACACTAAAGATGAAAAGGCTTTGCTTATATTTAAATAGAACATCATAGCAATGATATTAGCATGAAAACAAGTCTGCCATGATTGCTTATTGTTCCCAGTAAGTCAGTAATTAGATGGATTTATTAGTTTCTGCAAAAAAAATGTTTAAAAAATTGCAGGAATTGTTTTTTAAACACCCTATTGGCTTAGTACTATCTACATTTGCAGCTGTGGGCGCAAGGCAATGTTGATTGCCTGCTTATTTTCTGTGTTTGTTTTTTTTTACCATTAATTATGTTTATTCAGGCTTATTAATTCAGAGTTTACCCAATTAATTTGTTAGGAAGAATTTTACTAACTTCTGTGTTTTCTTAAGGAAAATAAACTGGTATTTTTGGGGCAAAGAGTCGACTCCCATGTTGTCTTGCTCCTAATATTCTCACGCCTAATGATGGCTAGTTCTGTGTGCAGAAGTGGGTTTTTTCCCATTCATTACCTACTGTTTTGAATTAGTCCCATATGTATATGTACAGTATGTTCTTTATTGTCATTCAGGTTTCTCTCTGATGCATTGATAATTCCATCTTCGTTTGAAATATAAATTGATTTTGTGACCATTCAAGCTGTTTTTGACCACAATTATGCGGCAAATTAATTAATTGGAATTAATGGTTCTTGTCATATTGTAGCTAAGTAAGATTTGTTAATTATTAATTTATTAAAATAAAATACTTCCATGTAATATTTATTGATAGTAAACCCAAACAAAACATTTTCGCAGGGCACAGAAGATTTTTGTTTTTGTGTTTCCATGTTCAATTTTTGAAGAAAAAAATAAAGTATATTTATTTGGCGATACTACCATTATCGATTAATAACATAGGCAAATATTTTCAATTTTTTTAAATAGTTAACATTAGAACTTAAAATCAATGGACAAAAGGATTCAAAGGTCTTGGTATTGAATACATGTAATGAGCATGTTTATATGTTTACATGGTTAGAATACTTGCTGGAAATGGTTATGAATATTATACTGTTGTGGGTCTGTTGTCCTAGTAAGCAAAATGTGGTTTTGAAATCAAAGCCAAAAGCTGTGTCAACATGTAGCTGTCATGGGGTTGACTGTGTCAAAATATCACTTAAATTTTAACCACATTTTCAAACTATCTAAAAAAGGTCTATGCTAAGCCTTAAAACAACATATGACTTTTCGAATCAAGGTCAAGGCAGTGCTCGACCCTTGCTAACCTTTCAGCTGTAGGGGTCAATTATTTGCACTAAGTTAAGATTTTTGAAAGAAGGAGTTGAAATTAGCAAAGGATTGTTAAATTCAATAATGCTTAAATTACAGACTTTGCTCTGTTACAGCTACACAAAATTACAATATTTTCACTTTACAGTATTTGAAACGTGTGTATATTTCCTTTCATCAAGCAAAATGGTGAAGTTACTCAATGCTACTCTCTATTTGATGCTTTAAGCTGGAAAATTGAATGCCCCTTCTCAAAATCCGGCCTATAATTAATCTGGTTGTTACCTTAATGGCCTCTCTTGGTGCGTGATGGTGAAGTGAGGTGATGTTCTGGTCTAGCAGCTAGTTAGTCCAGTCACACCTCCTAAATTGAAGCCACTTGGAGAACTAACAGCTGAAATTCATCAGACTAGCATTTTAACTCATTTGATGAGGATTCTCAGTCTCCATGGGGTCCATCTACCCCACATTATCCCTAAATTTATAGCTTCTGTTAGAACCAAGTGTTCACCTCCCAACCATTGTGTTGCAGAAGGCTTGTTAGGTGTAACAAAACTTTATCTTAGTGAATATCCGGTTTGGAAATTCTTTTTTTTTTATTGGGGTGGAGGCAAAAAGCTATGACCCTATGCATGTCGAAAGACATCAAATATTTTTGTTCATTTCAGAAGTTTTTATTTGTAGTCAGTACCTTTAAATTTTTTTATTTTTTGTTTTAACTTTTTTTTTTCCATTGATTTTACAATCAATTTTTTGAAATCAAATATTGCCACTCTATGCTGATTAATGAGAAGCAACATTTCATCTCAGTTTATCAGCAATTTTTATATTTAATAAATTGAAGTGCTGATATTGGCCCGCTTTTAATTTAGTTTGTTGGCGCTAAATGGACATCTCTGGAAATATTGCATGTTTACTTATTAATACATTAAGTAGCTAAGTGCATGTTAATTGCTTTACTCTTCCATGGAAGGATCTTGTGCAAACTAAGATCGACAGAGGTTTTGACCTTTTTTGCGCCTTTGTCTTGAATGTCCTCAAAAATTGATTTCTCAAAGGATTGCGTGCCAGTAAGCACCTGTCTGTCAATTTGAGGGCACATTTTAGGGCGGGTCTAATTGAAGCTCTTTCCTGTCACCTAGTGACATGATTGACAAGCAAGAGTTACCACAAGGGAGCTAATCACTGAGCTCTTGTTCATTATTATGTTTCAATATTGAGGCTTAAGGGAAGAAAAAAGATTTCTGATAAGGGAAGCAGGCACATTGATGCTGTGTTCAAACTTCAATTTAATTATCACGCTAAAGCATTATATTTCCTTGAGCCACCCATGTTTTCAACCCACAGAATTAGGACCATATGAGGCTGCTTTGCAAAGTGTAACAAGAGAAGACACAACGCTCAATCAACTCTCAAATATGATTTTTCCCAGGATCAAGATCAAAATTAGTTGCTTTTAGCAAAATTTGATAAAATCTTTTAGGCTTAGTCTGTATTTAAAAACCTGTGAAGTAATTGGGACATCTTGCGATAATATGTGTTAGCCTGTTGGGCTGATAGGACTCGCAACCCAAGATATCATACATGTATACGATACATATACATGTATATGATTATCATCACAATTAGATATTATATTTTCTTTTTAGTCATTTTATCTCCTCAAAACAACAAGAAGCTCACTATTAGACACCGACATTTTTAAGGTTGTCCTGATAGTTTATTGTTAATTCTTTTAATATACAATTTTGTTCTAATATTTTAATATTACTATTCCAATAGCAAATTGGTGAAAACTTTGAATTTGAGTGATTAATAAGATTTCAAAAACGACAATCACATCGTTGTTTATGAACTATTCAATTTTCCAGTTTCAAAATATTGGCATGTAATAAATTTTATTGAGTTACTTTCTTTGTTTCAGAAGGCAGTATTTATGAGAACCCAGGCTATGTAAGAGTTGATTTTCCCATGAAGAACTACACCAAGTACTTGGATGAATCAGTCAGAATCAACTGTGAAATAACAGGAGACCCTCTACCTCGATATAAATGGTACAAGGACGACATCAGCATAAATGAAAATGATCGACGGTTTAAAATCAAGAGGACAAACTGGGGATCAAGGTAGGCGGTCGTCACATATTTGTGATATTCCTGATTAATCTCTAAAAACCAGTGAAATTATACTCCAGAAAGTAAAATGTATGGTGGACTTTGTATGCCACATTTGTTGCAGTGGTCATGTCACTGGGATATAACATATCCCAGGGGTATCTGTAACTTTATTCTGTAAATTTGTACAGGTTCTGTTTTGCCAAGTTTCAATTTTGAGCAGTGTTGGTTATTTTTATCTGCAAGAAATACATAAATAAGACATGGTATAAAAAGTACACTATACATTTTTATTAACAGGTGATCCTAATGTAAATTATTTGTCATGCCTCAGACAAAAAGCCCCAAAAGATTGACACTGAAATACTGTTGAGAATACAATACAGCTTTCTGTTGCAATGCTGATTTACAGCTTGTCACATTTTGTAGAAATGTTTCAGTGACATCTCCTTAAATTGTGCAAGTTAATTGATTGCTTTCAAACATTCTCTAGACATAGTGTTACATAACATAGGTTGCAATTCGCATAAAAAGTGTCTGCTAGTGACTGTTTTCTTTGGAAATAAATTGGTTGAGATGAACTGGAGGAGTGTTTCCTGTGAGAAAATTGTGTCTCTGACACGGCATTAGTTGTTGTAAACGTGACGGAATTCCTAAATTATTAACATCTTGGGATCGCAGTAAAGCATCCAAGAAACAAAGAAATATCTCCCATGTAGTTTCAATGTGGAAACTTTAATTTTTTATGTTATAGCAGTAGAGTTTGGTCATGAAGATCATTTAGGCTTTTTTAATGTTGTTTGCTGGAAGTGTTTGTTATGTAATCTACATAATAATGACCTTTTGAATAATATAGTAGTAAAAAGGTGGTCAAAATAATTAACTATAATTATTATAAGAATAAAACAGTTTGTTGAGAAGGATTCTTAACAGGTATTAAGCATTGGTGAAAAGCATCTATATTAAACCCAACTTGATGGGTTGTGCACAAATGTTAGAAAAAAACGAAAGTCTAGTTAAAACAAAACGGCAAAAAAGTGGCTTCATTGATTTGCATATATGCTCTCGATAAAGTCAAGAGTTCTATGTAGCAGCACGCCAGCCGAATTAGTTCAAGAGATTTTTTTTTTGTACTGATGTAACTTAAGTGGAGATGTTTTGTTTGAGTGGATTTTTTTCTGGTGACTATTTGTTTGGTCCATTGAAACTCAGTAAGCCTCAACAGCCTGGCCTTATTTTGACAAATTACTTAATCTGTTTAGTGATGCCATATCTCACTTGGTATAATGTTGCCTTGATTGGCTGGGGTGTTGTTTCCTACTGTACATAGAGTCTGTGGACATCTGGATCCTACTTGGCTCAGTACCACACTACCCCACCCCACCCCACAACACATTCTAGTGGTGAGGCAAGTGTGGAAACATTTCTGCCACATTGCTTCAGCTTTTAACATTTCCAGAAACTTTGAGGCCGCTCACAGTGACAATGGGTGCATGCTTCAACAGGAAATACCTTGACTTTATACAAGCCACCCAACATTAAAATGTCTGCATAGAATTAATTAATCTCCCAGCTGTACATTAAAATCAAACATTTTTCTCAACATATTTTTCTTAAGTACTAATTTTTATTAAATAATGCCCTTCCTTGACATGAAGTAAATTTAATTTAAATGCTAATCTAAAAAATGTCCGATATCAAAATGAGGCAGCATGTGTACTTGTGATACATGTAAATGTTATTTCAGATATATTATTTTACATAGTGGCTGCAGAAAAGAATTGATCCCAACAAAGGCCATATAAACAGTTGGATTTTCTTGGCCAACATAAGATAAACAACTATCTTGGATTAATGAGTCTCATTCAGCGACTGCCTTGGAACAATAAGACCTGAGTTACAAAATGGCCCAATCTGTAACAGTGTTTATTGTTTCTCAAAAGAAGTCGGCTAAAGATAAAAGTCAACGTGATCGGTCTTCCTTTGTTATATTCTAGTTAGCAGTGCCATTAGCTTTTATGTGTGCACTGTTCTCCTCTCTTGTATACAAGCCACTTTTAACTGGAATCAGGCAAAGAACCATTTGGTAGTACTTAGACGTGCTGATGCACAGATCTGTTGTCTTTGGCACAGAATTGCCCCTTTAGTAGCTGTCTGAGTGGCTGCCTTTCAAGCCAAATCTGCCATGATCCTGAAGTTTAGTGAATGTACAGTACTGCACCCTTCAAGATGTTTCAACGGTTAGTTTGTCAGACTTGCAACACATTATCTCTTCTTATGTTGAACCATGTGGATTTTAGATGTAGAAATGTAAATAAGGGAAATGCCTGCAGCATTTATTATGATTTTTAAATTTAGTCTTTTCCCCAAACGGTTTTTCAATCAATTACAGAAAGAGTGTTCAACAGTTTTTTTTTGGTTTTTTTTTTGGAAAGCTTTATTCATGATATTTTTGTACATCAGTAATATCCTATTTCTTGCCTGTTGACTCTGACCCTGAATATTTATTGAAGAGAGTTCACAAAATGTACATGTAGTTGCCAAGTTTTTAGCTGATCCTGTCATGAATATAGATGCATCAATTCCCATGTTATATGAGAACTGCATATTTGACCAGGACACTAATGTATTTTGCTCATGTATTAGGCACCTGTAGAGTCTTTTTTGTGTTTTCGGTTTTTATCAGATATCTTGGTAACTTGCCATAGTTGTGAGTATGAATGAATCCACTATTAGAGATGTATTTCAGTTGTATGTAAGGGATTCATCTCAGTGCTGAAAAGCTTCAAACACATCAATGTATGAGGGGTGTTTGTTTCCCCCATTATCATCATAGGTACTACAAATATTTACTTCTATATATCCCAATTCATTCCCTGGATGCTCCTCACAATTCTCTGCATCTGAGAAATGTGTGAAAAATGACGACTGAATAAAAAGCCTCAAATCATACAACAGGATTAACATAGTATACAGACATCTATGCTAGGGGCAAATAAATTCTTCACAAATTATAAACCTGTTATTAATACATCAAAAGATTCTTAATCCCTTACTCAAGTGGGCAGAAAATTTGTACAAAAAATGTATATAAAAAAGTAAAGTTGTCCAGGAAGCAAATATTGACAAGAACAATTCATCTCTTTATAACCCTCCTAAGGAGAAATACCATAAGTAAAACACATTCTGGTATAGGTTGATATGTATATATTGTAAGTTGAACATTTCTTCTTTTTTATTCTTCTTGTTTAAATATGAGCTGTTTTTATGATAATTTCTATGTTTACTTTTGTAGGATATCTATCAATAATTTGAGACCAGAGGACTCCGGGAATTACACATGCATGGGCTATAATCGTGGAGGCCAGGCAAAGTCAACAGGCGAAGTTATTGTCCTCAATGGTATGAATAAAATTAGATTTTCTTTTATTGAGAAGTATGGTCAACTGCAAATCTTCAAAGCTGCTAAATGTTTACTTGTAAATGATTCCGCTTTGAAAAGAAACCAGTTTATTTTCCCCTTATTTTCCTTACTGAGATAAACTTGTTTTCAAAATCCAAAAAAAAAACTAACATATTTATGGGGTATAAGAACACAAGTTTTTTATGAAACCTTGTTCTCCTTGCATTGTAAAAATGAGATTTGTAAATAAAATTGTATCAGCTCTCGTTGTCTGAGGTCGGACTGCGCATCAATCTCGCTCTTCGAGCTCGATTGATACTGCAGTCCGACCTCAGCCAACTCGAGCTGATACATAGTCGCGTATCCCGCACTGTCATTATAATCTTTTTGCATAGTTATATCTAGCTACCTTATCAAATTGTAAGATGCTCAAGAAGTTAAGGGTTATATTTAAGTCAGTTCTCATTGATTGCCTTCTAAATTTAATCATCTCTTTGGTTGGACAAATAAATAATTTCCGTAAAGTTTTAAATTGTAGGGATTAGAGCTAATAATACCACTCTGTAGTGTAAAGTTTCTAACATAACATTCTGTCAATGATTTAAAGTATATACCAGGACACAATTTTTCTTTAAACAAGTTAAAGAAATTCACCAATTATAAGGTGAAACGATCATTAAAAGTTGCTATGGAGAGAAAAAGTAAATTAAATAACTAGAAGCTTAGTGGCATTTCTTTGAAATACCTGAACTTTTTCAACGAGTTGCTGTTCGTAAAAAGCTTTATTCTTGGCAAACTTCATTCTGCTTGCCTGCCTAATGATATATGAAAAAACTGAACTTGTTAGCTTATGACTTTTTTCTCTTCAGAACCCAATCCAAATGAGGACAAATCATTGCCTATTGATCCATTTCCAAAGGGTTTGCCAGGAAAAGACAATTTCCCCAGACCTGGCACTGATAAAGAGTAAGTGTTATTAAGGCTTTATTGCACAGCAAAATGTCATTTTTTTTCTCCATATCATCTTCCTCTTTTGTCGATATTTTTTTAAACAGACTTGGTATTCCAGAATCATGTTAAATCAATTTCACAGAGTTTCAAGTTTTTTCTTTTTAATTCTTTTTGTGGGATGAAAAATTAAGGGTTTGGGCTGATTATGGACAACTTTGTGGTAAACTTGTCTTGTCTCGCAAAGTATATAACCGTTGTGTTACTTTTTGACAATATAACATGGTTAGTCGTTGATGATACCGGTTAAAGAAATAACCCAACAAAACAAGTTCTTCTTTTTTAATTGGTCACACTGCGATACCAGTTTATTGTGTGTTGTGGCTTTACTATTTTTCACATTTAATTAATTGGTTTGTTATTTATGGAAGTTAGTTTTATATTGCCTGTTGCTAGTTCATCACATAAAACTTTTTTGGTGCGGTGCCATTTTGTTATTGCCCCCAGCAGCTGGTTAATGTCTATAAAGGTGAAGTGGGAGATGATTAAGTAGTCACTTATGTGCAGGTTTTTAACCATAGGCTAATTTCCCTGACAGAATCAAGTGGCTCTCTCTAGAGTTTCTCTTGAAGGAATGTGTTAAACTGACTCTTATATTTCACGCTGTTAGTGTTAGTATCCGAAGAATTGTGTGTTCCATCTTTCAATTTGACAAAAATTTGCAGCAACTGTTTTCCATATCATATTTAAACATTTTTATATAAACATAAGTTTAAACTTCATTGTTATATTATATCAGATAGAATGTTCCATTCTAATTGAAGGAAATGGAAAATATTTCTTTTTATCCTTTTCTGCAATACAATTCACGTATTTTTCCAAGATGTGATGATCCTCGAAATAGATTTTTTGTTTGGTGCAATTGTGCCTACCATGACGTCTACCATGAATTGGTAGATGTACAATTCAAGCTCTGATAATATGATCAAAATATAATAAGTCATTTGACCACCTGAGCTGAGTACCATGTCCTACAATCTGTAATGGTATTATATTAGTTACTTTAATATGTAACATCTTTCCCTAGCTGTTCAAAGGATCTTCAGCTAGTAATTTCCTATTTGTAGAAGTTGATAAGCAGTGTTGACAGCTTATGTAGCAGATACCTCTGTTCTCCTAATATGATACCCTTCAAAGCTCTGTGATTGCATTTTGTCTTCACATAGAAGCCCTTCATGATGTGGCTATTTGATCCTGTGTTATGTAAGAATTGGTTGCCTCTAGCATTTCCCACATAACTCATCTCTCATGATGAAGATGCTGTGCCTAAGGCAACCGAACAGGCTTCTTAGATGTACATGGTTACATATTATCCGGCAAATGCGCTAGATTTTCTTATTTCCTAAGCTAAAACCTGATTTGAAGTTTGAAAGAAGTGCAATTCCAGCTCGTTTACTAGAGGAAATCATTCATACAATTGCATTTCACCATATGATTTGGATTTGATTTTTCCAATTTCCTTCGCAATTCCTTTGATGTGGCATTTGTTTATTGAGGTGTCTAAGACAGAAGAGATGAGGTGATATTTTTTATCGGTGGACTGACTGATAACAATATCCCCGTGTCTTTTCATCTAGAAGTACCATTCTGAAGATAGGAGCAATAAAAGTGTCTTTCTGCATGCATGATGAGACTTTAGGGTCTTTAGCTGACAGAGTTAGCTGTGTCTATAGAAAGTAGATTTGTGCTGTAAATCCTGATGGTATCCTAATTACAAATCTGCACCAAAGCCTCCTTAGCGTGATTTATTCCAGCCGTGGGTAACCGACCATTGGCACTATACTGGTGTATAATAAGCACTGACACTGCGGTTTGGTCCGGCTTCAATTACAACAGGTCGTGACATTAGTGACACTGTTGCACAGAATTGCAGTACTTTAGTAGTGCTGATAGCTCATCAAAATCTTGATAAATCTCACCAAATGGACCATTGCTTTTATATGAAGCTCCCCAATAGACCCTGCATTTTGTGATAGAATCTGACAGCTGACTTGGGAGTCAGTTATTACTGCTAGAGGTTGAGGCTTGCTTGAACTAATAACTCTCCAGTAATGCATAGAATTGCCAGTAATTGACCACATTTGGTAGCTGTAATTGCAACGTCAGTCATGAACTGAAATACAATTTGCACTGGACTAGCATAACATACTGTGACACTTTATTGCTATTGTATATAGTCTGGCCATTTTCTCACCTTCCTTTATGGTCTGATCTATGAACATGTCATGTGTAAATCAAATCACATAATTATACATTTGTGACATTTAATTATGTCTTTCCTTCACATTTTTCTCTTTTTGCAACATGCTAATGATTATGGTGGGCTGTCTTTCAGCCTATTCTTGATAAAACAAGAATAAACAATATTGTTGGGGATTTGAATCAGTAGGGAACGTAAAGGGATAGTGTTCTGAAATAAACCACCTACCTCTTCACTTCATCTGTGTGTGTTTAAAATATTCTGATACAACTATTATATTTAATAATGTCAATACTGTCACAAGTCAGTTCTGAGTAGCATGGGATATGAGAAACTCTCTAGAAACATGCATGTTGTGGGTTCGATTCCCGCAAGGATCTCATCTTGCAAAATTTGCTGAACCAGAATCTGTTCCATCTCAGAGAGTGTTATAAAAAACATGAAAATGCTGTGACGGTAATAAAGAAAAACTATATTATCTATGCCAACATGACTTAAAGTTTCTATATTAAATTTGTTTACTGTTTTTTGAATAGTGAAGTTAACAAATAATTCTTACCTTTTTACAGTAGCAACCCTGGATATCAGAGTGAAGGTTTCTGTCAACCATATCGAGGTGCAACATGTTCCAAATTTGTTGGAAATAAAAGTATTTTTGTTACGTCCAGAACTATGCAAAACAGAAATGAGGAACGTTTTGTAGGTAAGTCTATTTGATCAGTTTTAAACATTCACATTTAGTGTGGTTGTCTCAGAAAAATTTATTAATTAATTAATGTATTTATTCAATTGGTTTTGGTGGAAGAAACTTGTTAAAACCACTAATCCCCTCCACCTCAAGAAAACTTCCCTTATAGAGATACGGTCGATATTATAAAGGGGATGCTGAACCAGTACTAGGTACCGCAAGGGAGATTCAGCTGTTCAACTGAGCCACGACGCGTCCCTTGCTTGTATAAGTGACAACACCAGTAAAATTCTATGCTTCAATTATAGTCATAGCAAAGAACTGTGCGCCTGAAATCGCAAGAACTAATTACATGGCAAGCTGCATATTCCTTGCTATCTATTAATCAGATGGGAATACTTGCTGAGCTTCTTACAAATTGAAAACTATTAATTCTAACAGATCATACAATATTAGTAGGAAATATCCAGGGCGATTAGAGGGTGCATCTTGGTATTAGCATGCTATCATCTTGATGCAGCAGTTGCACCCTCCCCTTGAGGGTTTGGACATAAATACCTTCAGACAGCCGGATCAGTATGCCGTCAAATTTACAAATTAGATTTATTATTTTGGAATCTTCCGCCGTGAGTTTCTTGGTAATATTTCACAACAGTTGCTGATGATATGTTAGAGAGAGTAAATGGATTACTCGGGGATAATTTTCTGATTATTACAAATTTGATATTTGTGGAGATGACATTAGAAGCATGCCTTGATAATCACGCTGGAAACATCTGTCGCCTTATTTCCTACAAGGCAGTGCTGCCCTTAGCTCCAGTCTAAGCCTGTCTGCACTGAGCTGAGTAATTTTTAATGTCTTAAGGGCTTGCATGTTTTTTTATCAGAAACTATAATATTATGTAAAGCAATTTTTAAAATACCACCTTTACAAATAATGCAGAAGTAGAAAATAGTTAATAGACAATAATGCAGTTATTTTGAACACTAAATAGCAGCATTTTCGATAGTTAAAAAATCAATAAAGTAAAGATATGTTAGTGTGTTACCTTCAGACAAATATGTCTGTTCAACCCTGTTGGATTTCTGCGCGCCAATCATTTGCTGCATTTACAAACTTTATATGTGTATTCCCCACTATTTTTCAGCGGCGTTTACCATAATGGCCTCTTTGAGTCAATTGTCCAGAAGTTGTCATGAGTATGCGATCCCTTCCTTGTGTTACCATGCCTTTCCACTGTGTGACGAGTCCCATGGCTCAGAGCAACCTGCTAAGCTATGTAAAGAAGAGTGTGAATACATTGAGAACCAGCTGTGTCACGAAGAGTACATAAAAGCCAGGAAATACCCCCTGATAAGTGAGTTTAGAAATCATGGATTTAGTGTTTTTTATTTTGAATGTATATCTGAATCCATTTTTTTTTTACTATTTTGAAAATTATCTTTCCAACAGCAAAAACACTAAAGTGATCACACATTTTATAGATGTGTTAAGAGTCGATGTCTACTGTTGGAATTCAGCGCAGTCTTATAAGTGAAATACCCTTGAGCACGGTGTTAAACAGCAACCAATAAATTAATAAATTTATTCCAGAATTAACTACTGTAAAAACATTAATTTGGCTCTATGTGTTATGTAAGCTTATTGCTATCCATTTTTTTACTATTTTGTATTTTATTCCAGAAGGTAACTACTGCTAAAAACATTAATTTGGGTCTGATTGTTATGTAACTGTATTGTTATATCGATCAGCGACGTTTTCGACCTACGTGTAGATGCTAAGACCTTTTTCTAGCAATGATTACATATCTCAACTTACAATCATTGCTTGAAAATGGTCTTGTCATCTTGACCGAAAACGTTACTTATCAATATATCCAGAAGTTGATTATCCATCTTAATCATGTTTTCGTTATGTACCAGGCTTCGAAATGCTGCTTAAGCAAGAACTTTATTGTTATATATTTTATAGCAGTTGTCTTGAACTTAATTCATGTATAAATTGACATCAATTGTGTATACCACTATGAAGACCACGATAATAAAATAAAACAACCTTAAATGTTACATAAGCAACATGAAACCAAACACAAGCCATAAGGAACCCTGGCACCTTCTACCTTCACAAGGTTCAAATCGTTATCAAATAAATATATCAATTTCATTATATTCTCTCTTTTTGTAGTGAACCAGTTTGTTCTTCCGACCTGTGCTGAGTTACCTGAGCCTGGATCTCTGGCTGCTCAGAACTGTATTAGGTTAGGAATACCAGGTGTGAAAGACAGATCTTCCAATTCAGGTGACATTTCACCTAAGTACAACCCAGAACAAAATTCAGGTATGACAATTACTGGATTAATACAGGTTAAATTCTATAAAATCTTAAAGTTGAAAATAATCGTTTCTTCTGGTGGCTTCAAGTGCGTACTTTATAAAAGCAACTTTGTATGTAAAATAATTTCTACTCATTCGATATTCAATTCTAGTAAATCACAAAATTATGTGAGAAGCCAACTGATCAATATTACTTTAGGGTGATTTATTTATTTCTGCAATAATGTTTATTTTCACAGGTGTAAAAGATTTTAGCAACTGTTACAATGGCACAGGTGAACACTACAACGGAACTGTCAGTAAAACCAAGTCAGGTCATACTTGTCAGTACTGGGTCAAAAACCTACCTGATCAGCTTAAACAAAACCCTGCCTACCAAAGTCTATTAGGTAAGTCACTAAAGTACCCTTGAATGAAAATCAACCAATCAATCTCAGATGTAATGTCTAATTTAATCACTCCACCTTGAATTAGAGGTAAGTTGAAATAAAATAAAACGATACAATTTTACACATTGTTAAACAGTATATTATGTTGTAAATGAGATAATAAATATATTTGTGCCATAACATTTAATCTTTGATCTACCTACATGTATATCTATTTCTAAAAAAGACCAATGTATGTATTACAAAATTAAAAACATTATTGGTTATTCTCCAGGTCACAATTACTGCAGGAATCCAGGAAATGTTGAAGCTGGCCCATGGTGTTTTACTACTAGTGAAAGTGTGCAAAAAGAATTGTGCAATATTCCCATTTGTGGTATGTACCAAAGATTTATTTTAGCATTTATCTCTGCTATATGTGACAACACTTGGTGTATTAAAAGATATATGTTCTTTTGACTTTTATCGACTTTTACTTCAATATTTAGATATTTAGACCTCGGACCAAAATTTTTCCTACAAATAATAATGGTTTCCTTTTAAAATGTTAAACCAATTAAAAGCAGCACTCATAGATCACTGAGTTTCGTGTGTATATGTGACTTCAATTTGTACTTGTTGTAATCATGACCAGAAGCATTGGGCCAAAAATAACACTTCAGTTAGTTATTACTGAGCACAATCCTATAGCATGGGAGTTGTGTAGGAGATCTTATTAGAACTCTCCAGGGACTAAGCTGGTGATTATCCATAGTGCTAGAATGGGATCAGACAGGGATTAGTACCCTGGGCTTATTCTGGCACTTTGCCCTCAGACAAATCCGTCAGAATTAGACCATCTAAAGTCTGTCTGACCCCCTTACCACCATCATGTGAACTTATTACTTACTCGACAAGTAAAGCAATGTCCGTAGGCAGTAATAGTTATGTAATTTCTCTGATAGAAATTCTAATAACAATCCATGACTAATTTGAACGAATGTCCTCATTTTGAACTTATTTGTGATGGATTAATAATATTTAACATTTGTATGGGGGGGAATAATATTCAATATAAAAACATTGAGAGTAAATGTTCAGCAGGCTAGACAGACATAATTGGATAATTTAGTTAACTACGCACGCAGTTATATCATTATTTTATCTAGCAATTTGAAGCAAATTTGTATTAAAACACACGCACGGATGATAACAGTATGGCAAACGTAAATATTCTTCATTGCAAACAATGTTTATCTCTTTGCCTCGTTCCAATTATATTGAGCAACTCACAATGTCATGTTAACGATTTGTGTTTCTTTTATATTACAGAAGAACCTAGACCAACAGGGAGTAGCGATGTGAACCGATTAGTTTACATCTTAGTGCCAGGAATCACTGTGCCACTGGTCTATGTTATTCTTATTGCTGCTTTGTGCTGCTTTTGTCGAAGAAAGAAAAACAAGAAAGCCCAAAGCCTTGCACATAATCCTGACCAACAAATGGAGTTGAGTCCTCTTACTGGCAAAGCAGGTCCAAGAATCAAGGAAATCCCATTGCAGCAAATCCGATTTTTGCAGGAAATGGGAGATGGGACTTATGGCAAAGTCTATAAGGGAGAGGCCCTAGGTCTGCAGCCAGGCAATATTCCCACCAGAGTTACCATTAAAACCCTAAAGGAAACCTCTTCACCAAAGGTACAGAATGACTTTCGCAGAGAGGTAGACACAATGACAGAACTGCATCATCCCAATGTTATCTGTTTGTTGGGAGTTTGTATGAAACAGCAGCCAATGTGTATGTTGTTTGAACAGGCCACTCACGGTGATCTTCATGAGTTTTTAATCCGTTTTTCTCCTCACTCCGACGTCTCAGCTAGTGATGATGATGGTAACCAGCGTGTCTTGGAATACACAGAAATGCTTCATGTCAGCACTAATATAGCGGCCGGGATGGAATATCTGGCAAGCCAACGTTATGTCCACAAGGACTTAGCTGCAAGAAACATTGTTGTAGGAGAAAATCTCAGTATAAAAATCTCAGACTTTGGAATCTCCAAAGATTTATACTCTTCAGATTATTATCGTGCTCAGAATAAATCTCTCATCCCTGTCCGCTGGATGTCCCCAGAGGCTATTCTCTACGCTAAGTTCTCCTCGGAAAGTGATGTGTGGTCATTTGGGGTGTTATTATGGGAGATCTTTAGTTTTGGTGTACAGCCCTATTTTGGTTATTCTAATCAGGAGGTGATTGAAATGGTAAAGAATAGACAGATTTTACCCTGCCCTGAGGACTGCCCTGGCCGGGTGTATGCATTGATGGTAGACTGCTGGCATGAGATACCCACTAGACGACCCTCATTCACAGAGGCCCACAATAAACTACGTTCATGGCGCAGTGAAGCCATGGTTCCTAACCCACATTGGAGTACATGTCTTTCACAGAGTCATTCGGGCCACTCCAGCAGTACGCAACATAGCGCGCACAGTCAACCTAGCCGACACAGCTGCTCTGGCCCGAGCACAGGAAACAACACAGCAACAACGGGGCTTACTGCAGTCAGCAACAATTCAGATCCAACACAATTTCAGCAGAGGCCTACTCCCCCCAAGTCTGCCCCCTACATGCAAGCAATCCCCATGCAAACTTTTGGACACCCTATGCCAATGGCACCGATGCCGGCATACTCTTGTAATTATAGACCTGCAGGCCATTTTACTGTTAATCCTTACTTGCAGGCTAAAATTTCCCCCCCAGCGTCTATAGCTAGCAGATCTGGAAGTTCTACATCACATAGCTCAGGGGGGAATTACAGTCGACCAGGCCCCCCAGTTAACCAGAATCACGTAGCATTACCACCTTTACCCCCTACAAACAATGTGTACAATAACAACATTAATAACCTTGGCACCCCTGCAAGTTGTGCCATGGCTGTAAATCAAGCAGACTCTGGGAAATTCAGTAATATGTTAATGCAAAATGCCTCATACATTCCTGAACCCAGGACTTCTGAAATGTAATCTGAGCTATATGAGAAAGATACTCTGTCCCTGGGACAAAAATTACAATAATGAGGCTCAGGCTTCTGTGTAAGTGCTTAAAGACACCTACGTGATCTGTGAATGCTCGCTGCTCTAAACAGTTATATCCATTAATCAAGCTCTTCTGCTCCGTTATAGTGGCTGTCTTGTTTTAATTATATTGTTGTCTGTCTGAGAGCAATCTCTTGAAGGATGTGCACCGAGAGCTCAGGAATCTCAATGGGTGTGATCTGAAAATGTGACAGAACAAAAGGGTTTATGTGGAGGTAATGATGTCATCCACTGGCAGTTATCAAACCATGACATGGTTGCAGATTGGAAATAGATGTACAAGGACACTTTGGCGAGTGTTTTTTAACACCACCATATCATGGTGAGTCGTGACATGTGAAAGACAGAACATAAACCAAAGGCAGAAAGACAAGACAAGTAATGGCTCCAGTACTTTATTTAATAAAGGGAAAACATTCTGAAATCTCTTGACAAAACCAAATATTGGTTAATAACTGGTTTAGTGATATCTGGTCATTTCTCATATTTACGCAATCTTTACTTCAACTTTAACTATCTTATTTAAGACAAAAAATTTACATGTTTAATTTATATTGTTAAGTGTCATTTGTTTTTCTGTTTATTTTTTGTTTCAGTTGAGTATACTTGTACATGTATGTACCTCTGATTTATTGTTCACTTTATTGTACTATATTGCTTTTCAGGGCTAAATGCCGTTTTAACATTAATCTACGCAAGTATCATTCTTTCACGAAAGTTAAAAGTAAATCTGCATAATACTTCAGAAAAAATGGTGCAATATCTGGCTTTAGGCTATTTTAAATTTAGTTATGTTTAAGTCTTTGAATTCCATATTATGCAGTTTCAGGTGGTAACTGGCAGCCACTTCTGACTAATTTTAGTTATGTGTATGTGATTTTAGTAGTGCTTTGGCTTACAGGGTATGTAATAGTTTTAAACGTTATGAAATGTAGTGGCATTCTTGCTTTAGCTTTTCTGGATCAGCAGTTATTTCGCTCTATGTGAAAAGGCCAGTGACGATGGTCTTTGCTGATGTGATACGGCTTCCTAGAATCCAATATAATATTTTAATTATGGAAGAGTCGCTTTATCTTAAAGTTACGACAATTAACAAGTCTTGGGAGATTTCAGGAATTATTGAATTTGTAAATTTTGTACATAGCCTGAAAATCCCGGAGCCTGTTATTTTGTTCCTTTTCACCTTCCATACAGTTATGCATTTGTTGCCTGTTGTTGTATTGGCTGATATTTTTTGATACAGTAAATTTTTGCAATGTAAACAGTGTATGAGATTAATATACCTTAAAATAAACTGTCAGAGTTATATTTGCTTTTCAAAATGCTTTATTTTAAATATTTTGGAAGGAATGCAAATAAAATGCAACAGTTGTAAATATTACAAATCTGTGTTCGCTTTGAAGTTGATTTCTTCTTTAATACAACAACCAAAATAGCCATGAGTTTTCTAACAAAGGCTTTATTAAAATAAAAATCGTTCTTATGAAAATTTTAAAATGAGGAAGGGAAGTTTGCAGTGGCTGGGGATATTGTGGGGTGATTGAAACAAGGTTACTCTACGGTTAAGTATAAGTAGAATAAATAAATAGTTAAACACGTCATGTCTGTCAACTTGAGGGATTTAAAGTATTGTCTTGTGTGCAGATCGATATTCTGAAGTGCCTAGAGTCAAGAGGGTAGATTGTGGTCTTTAATGGCTCATTAGTATTCCGTAGAAAACAATGCACTATACTACAAATAACGGTAGCCGTTTTAAGAAACATGCGAGTTTCGCAAGCGTATATGGTTTCAAGATAATGATGAAACGAATTGTTAATGAGCCTGCACAAGTTCCATTGAGATGGTAATGTCCATATCATATTGCCTTATGGTTTCTGTGTTTTTTTTATACAATGAATATAGGAATGAATACATCCATCTTCATTATGTGCTAGACATATGTGCCTTTGTTTTTGTTCGTGACAGTTCGCCAGCACCAGTTGATTCTATACGGGCATTGTCTTTCGCAAATGGCTGGAATACGAGAGAGCTATAACAGAGTGACACTAAGGACTGGACTGACCCTGGTTTAGTACACTGTCCGTCTCCACCAGCTCAATAACCATCACAGAGGACATGGAATCGATACAGCGAGACTCCAATGTTGTTAAAAGCCATACTTGGAACCATATCGATACTTATAATGGTACCACTCAGTTTCCATTGTATGTAATCCAACTGTCAGATCTTGGGTTGTTTTCAAAGTTAGGAGAAAAGAAATTCTAGACATCTTCAATACAGTTATTGAACACACATGACAGATTTTAAGTGCCAACCTATTTTCAAAGCAAAAACCTCACTGTAACTGCACCAGTCTTAAATATCTCCATTCCCGTTGACCTGACGACGTACTATCTAGGAAACATTTTGTATATTGAATGACAAATCTTGGAAGTTTTATGTTAAATTTCTGATTTGAAAAAGGAACAAACGACCACGCTTCTTTAGTCGTGCTGGTCATTAGCCTAAAATATGGAGGGTGTCAATACGCAAAGCAGCTATTAATTATCTTGAAACCGATGTTTAACAATTCCCATAGAATTTGTTCAGAAGACAGAGATGATTGATTGATTGGGGTTTTTCGTCGTGTTTAAGGTTATTTCACTTATGCCAGCACAATATAGGTGAAGGAAACCACCCTAAGCGAACGCAACAAATCAGCTTCATGATGCACCTTTTGTCCAGAGAGCACAGGAGGCTCAAATCCAACCACCCGATAGGAGGAAAGGCTGAGAATAAAATCTTTAGTCAGAGCAATGGTGGAGATTACATGGACCATGATGGAGGTACATTATATCTTCATGGACTTTCAACGATTCAGTAAATATGTTAGAATTGCCAAACACGTTGCTTAACAAATAGAATTGCAGTCACAAGGAAGATTTTATTGAATATTTTGAAGTTATATTATTTAGGGATACGGAAACAAAGTGCATGACGTGAGAATCCCATATATATACCACCAAGCTCTGCTAAATTCTGCTCTAACAAAATATTAAATACACGAATAAGACACTGTGTTTGAAAACTAACCATAACATGATTCTTAAAGAAGATTAATCCAGTAGTCGGAAAGACATTTGCGTAAAAGTACATGTCTGACCATTGTTTAATATTATGATTTCTGTATATATTGATGCAGGGTGACACACAGCTTTACTCCAAGCCGCTTAGCTGAAATGGACACGTATTAGTGATGGATGACAGTTACATTACACTGCTGTAACGGTGAAGTCAAAACCAATTGTTCACAATTACCAAAAGTAGCGTATTGCCACTTACAGAATTGTGCAGCATAGGCCTATTAATTGTAAGAATATTCATAACAACATTGTCAATATCATGAAAAAACTAAAATCAATCGATAGAGCTCCACCAGCATTCAAATAAAAAAAATACGAAATGGAACTTGTGTAGGTGTTAAACTTGCGTGTCGTAGTTGCTTGTGGTAATCTTAACGACACGCCCGCGAATGGCATTCTCTGATAACGTTAACATTAAAACTTTGCATGCAGTCGTTTTTAATCGGCACAAACGATTGAATACCCTCTGGACTAATTAATGATCCAGTGTTGTATTCACACAGAAAGGTGCTACACTTGAAGCATATAGAGAACAATTGGCTATGTTTCTTGTTACGACCACGTGCGACTTCTTTTAAACACAAGGCCCAATGTTTTTAGGTAAAAGGGTTTATTATCACGGTTATATATTAAATTCCATCCCATTTTGAAACATAAGTTTTTTCGGAAAATTAACTATACTGTGCTTAACATTATTTTATTATGCCACAAACAGACCTTTGGTGTGTTTGTTCACATTATAATTGGAGAAAGAAGTGTGTTTAATAGAAGTTTTAATTAAGAACGTAAGTCATGTAGCATAACGTTTTAAACGAGAAGGAAACGACAAAACGAAGTCAGAGTCAAATTAAAGACAATTTATTACTGAAAATACTGACCCTGTCACTGAAGTAAATGTATATTAAGCTGTTGTGAATAAGATATATAACTTTATTCTGTGCATTTTAACAGGTTCTGTTACGTTAGGGTAACATTTTGAGTAATTATGGTTATTCTTATCGGCAAGAAAATAAGCCTTGAAATAAATAAGTCCACCATACATTTTACTTACAGTACTTTGAATTAAGTGTCTCATTAAAAAACGAGAAATCCTACAAAAAGGGTAATAGCAGTTTTGTCAACAGCCTAGTAGAGTCTGTAATTTGACCATGAATTCGTTGTTTTTGTTTACTTCCCCTTGAAGAATGGTAAGTTGCAACTTTAGCCCTTTCACCTTTAATTTCTATTCTGACATCACTGCTAATATCGAAGTGGGATCTTTTCGCGCCTTTAAATTGACTTTATCGCATATGTCGGACTGACCAACCGCTATGAACTTCACTTAGCGCAGTCGATGTTTGAAAGACATGTCATTTCAGACTAATCATAGATAAAGCCTGAACGACAGGTGGTCCGCAATTGAAAGGTCAGCGGATATATATCGCTTAGGTTAGCTGTCTGATTTCATTACGTCCAAAGTTCATGAACATTTTGTCCATGGCAACCAAGCCCCTAACTGGACAAGAAACAGGGTTATTTTGATATTGAATATAATATTTAAATAATCAAAAGTAAAGGTAAGATTAACTTACCTTGAACCTTTGACCTTCCTTTCCGACAGGGAAAGATGTTCGCAGCCAATATACTCACTGTGATTGTTTCTTCCAGTTAGTCTTTTGCACGTTTACCTGTTGTTGTTTTTTTTTAGCTTACTCTTAAATCGTCATAATTGAATGTTATGATCGAGATATGATCAGTCAAAAGAAGTCCCATTTTCTCTCTCGTGTTAACGAATGTAACGTTCGAATTGTACATTTGAAAATAGCATTTCAGAGGGACAAAACAGTAAAAATTGAAAATAAATAAAATCAAAAAAATAAATGTAAATATTGTCTTCTGGAAAAAATAAAAATAATAAAGAACCAAAATGAAAGGCGCACATGTGGG
>JAVFBZ010142438.1:6430-42926 GCA_032466195.1 Katharina tunicata
AGCTCTAAGTTGAGTTTAGCATCCATCAGCGTTTGAATTTCACCGAGGACGGATTCCATCTCAACCTGCAACTGACTAATCTGGTTCTGCAGGTCCTTCACGTGAGCGTCATGTAACTCGTCCTTGTCATCCATCTGCTGGTTCAAGCTCTTCACTTGAGACTCCAAGAAGGCGTTCTGGTAGAAACAAAAAATGGAAATAGTTATCAAGATATTATGTCTGCTGCTGCACACACCTCGTTGTCTTATGAAATTGTGCTTTGCTTATCATGTACATCGTTTTACTTTCTTGTGCATCCTTTTACTATCTTTTAAATCCGTTTATTATTTGTTACATTATTTTGCTATCCTTTGCATTCTTTTACTTGCATTTACATCTTTTTACTATCTTTTACATTCTTTTACTATATGTTACGTTTTGTAGCTATCTTTTACATTTTTTTACTGTAATTAACATCCTTTAACTATTGTTTTTCAATATTTTACTATATTTTACATCCTTTTACTATCTCTTAAATCCTTTTAATATATGTTATATTCTTTAGCTACCCTTTAAATTACTTTACTTAAATTAACATCCTTTTACAATCTTTTAAATCGATTTACATCCGTTTACTATCTGTTACATCTTTTTACTATCATTAACGTCCTTTAACTATTTTAACATTCTTTTCCATATATCACATTGTTTTACTATCTTTTACATCTTTTAACTATCTGTTAGATTCTTTTACTATATGTTACGTTTTGTAGCTTTTCTTTACATTATTTTCTGTAATTAACATCCTTTTACTATCTTTTAAATCTTTTTACATCTGTTCATTATCTGTTACACCCTTTTACTATATTTTACGTCCTTAAACTATCTTTTACATTATTTTACTATATTTTACATTCTTTTATTATCATTTACATCCGTTTACTATATTTTACGTTCTTTTACTATATATAGTTTTATTCAGAAAAAATACCATCATGCCTCTGTATGGTTAACCAACTTCCAGATGGCAATTCTACTTCATTCTCAGGCCGAATAACTAACTGTCCGTAACCTCATTTTAAACTAATAACTACATCTTAGATACAATTTGCCTAGGATCCTGTTCTGTCACGGGGTCAATAATTGATTGGCCAAAACGTCAACTAAGTTGTTTGCCTTGAGATCTGCTTTAAGTCGGACAAGTCTTTCTGCATCCCTTACGTAGACTGTCGAGAACTAAAATTATAAGAGAAATTTCAGCAACAACGAAAAAAGTGAGAGAAAGACCCTGCTCCTTCCAAGGGACGACACAAAAGTCATCGTCCCTTATAGAGGACGCCAGGACTCAGGAAACTTACCAGTGAGTCAAAAAATGGCCAGAGAGTTACTCACCCTTGCTTTGAGCTCTGACATCGCGGCTGTCATATCCATGATCTTTGTCTTGTTCTTCTTGATCTCGTCTTTAGTCATGTTGTTCGTGGGTGGCGCGCTGTTCACTGAACCGGCGCGAATCGAACGAATCTGAAATCAAGAACAATACAAATCATAAAGACTCCTGTAACACAAGTGTCATGGGGATTCGAACCTGGTACACTGATTGGAAGTCAGAGTTATGTAATTAAGGCAGACCGCTATTACCCAGAATTTGGTGTTATGACGTAAGTCAATAAGGTATGCATAGAACCAGTTGTAGGGTAGTTATTTAAAGACCGAAACAATAAAGTTACCTGGTCGTTGTACTTGGAGTCCATGTCATTACGGATCTGGTCAAGTCTGTTATCATATTCGTTTTGGATCTCCCGGATGGCGCTGGATAACTCTCCCTTCCAGTACTCCCTGAGGTCACCGGTGTTGTCTTGATTCACCATGTTCTGAAGATCGCGGATTTCCTGCACAAGAATCGTAAGGACATACATAAGAATTCCTCATAAGAATTCGTATTAACCATTCATTGGATAAATAAGCCAACAAAGTAAAGAAATAGATAAAAAAAAACATTGAATCTATGAAGTATAATGAAATCTATAGAATTGTCTATGTGCAAGATTGCTATCAGCACATATCCTAAGAATTGGGTCCCATATTCTATTTTCCTTAGTGATGGATGACATAACACATGTACATTATTATCTTGATCTTTCGCCAAAAAAGGTAAAATGTAGATAAATTTATTTTTTTAATAACTCACCTGCTCATACACATTAGTGATGAAGGCCATTTCTTCCTCCAAAGATTGCACCTTGTTAGCCATGTTTATGTGAGCTGTGGTCTCGTTGTCAAGATCCTGAAACAGGTGACCATTGATTGATTGATTGATTTATTTATTGATTGAGTGAGTGAGTGAGGAAATAACGAATTGATTGATTGATTGACTCATTGATTGATTGACGGAATAACAAATTGATTGATTGATTTATTGATCGATTTGATTGATTGATTGATTGATTGATTGATTGGTTGGTTGATTGATTGATTGGTTGATCGATCGGTCGGTCGATCGATTGATTGATTGATCGGTCGGTCGGTTGGTTGGTTGGTTGATTGATTGATTGATTGGTTTATTGATTGATTGATTGATTGATTGATTGATTGATTGATTGATTGATTGATGGTTGATTGATTGATCGGTCGGTTTGGTGTGCTTACCGCCCTAAGTCTGTTGTTATCATCTTGAACCCTCTTTAGATTGTCTTTACATCCTTTGTAATCATCCTCGGCATTCTGACAGCGATCCTGAAGATTGTTCAATTCGCTTTCCAACTGCCTTATTTTGTTCATAGCATCCTCAAACTTATTTTTAAAGTCGTCTCCCCTGTCTTGCTCATCTTTTGTCCTGGAGGTACAAAAGTTAACAGTGAAACAAATGGAAACAATTTATATTGTATTTTGATTGTATCTAGATTATATTTCGACCTTTGTATATAAGGTTATTAAGCTAATCGTTTTGTCGACCTGCACTCAATTTCTCAAAACAAAGATTTAGATAAAATTTGGCCTAGTGCCAAGTTTTTTCTGGAACGATAATCCAATAAGACAGGAGAACAGTTACCAGGACGTTCTTTGTCAAATGGTGTTAAGGGCCTGTAGAATGTTGGTTATCCGAACAACTGTAATTTCAGTATGTTTGGTAGCTATACGAAAAACCTAACATGATATAAGTCTTAGCGATCAGCCTCCTGTGCCCAGGTGCGCTCTGAGCTAACGGGCACAGGATGCTGATTTGTTGTGGTGTCCTGTTTTGTTAATGTTACGTTAATGTTTTGCCTGTTGTTGCCAGCGTCATTCACCGATTGGGCTGGCACGACGTCATATAAGTGAAATAACATGGAGTTTGGCGTAAAACCCAAATCAGACAAACAAATCAAATCATCGTATCATTTCGAATTTATTCTTTGATTGAGATTTTACGCCGTATGTTATTTCACTCATATGACGGAGTGTCATACCACTTGGTGGGGAAAACAGCCCTTCTAACACTGACAAGACAACATTAGACAACATAAACGGTGACAGGACAGCACAACAAAGCTCACTGGTGCCACTTATTCCAGAAAGCACCTGGGCACAGAAAGCTCCCAGTGAACCAACGCAGTAGCATTATGAACATGCGAGTAGTGGGTCAAGTCAAAAAGCTGACAGCCTCATTAAGAGAATCTTATGAGTATAACACGCATGGCGTTAAAACACTCGAGCAATTTTAACTTATAAACTACGAGTCTGTAAACTCTTATATCAACTGTATGAGCTGAACTGTGAATTTTAGCGCTGGAAAAGATTAAACTGTTGACGATATTTACCAATGGCTGATATTGCTTTCAATCTTTCTTAGTCATATATAGTCATACTCTTAATATATGGTTTACAAGTCTACTCTCAAATTCTCATTGCATTTTATCGCCTACGATTTATGTAAAACCTGTTCTAATGTCATTATATTAAATGCAAGCTAAATCCGCTTATATTCGATATTTGTATTAATGTATTCCCACAGATTCTAATCATTGCAGTCCTATTTATTAAAATATTTGTAAACATTCTCGGGATCGAAGCGGCCCATAAATATACCGTGTACATATTCATTTACTTTTGTGATAAAGGTGGTTGTTTAGCTAGAACTTTATATTTTAATTCTTTTCTATGCATATTAATGAGAAAGTTGGTCACTTTGACACGTCTCGTGTGTGACCAACTAGAACAATACATTTATTCACGACCCGAAGGGCTAAATGCAAACCAGATAGATCAATGGAATTGATTAGTATTCAGTTTATCTGCTGAAATTCTTAATTTCACTTCGAGTAAATGTCAAAAGTTTCAAGATGCTTTTAATTAAAGTACGTGACAAGTCAAGAAACTAACGTCTAAGAGGCTACGAAACTGAGACCGTTTCTTGTTGAACTTTGGTTATTACCTGGAGTAACCTCAAAATGAGGATAAAATAAGTAAAAAATTAAAGAAAGAAAGTTATATTATGAAAAGTTGTCTCTAATGGTTTAATTTTGACATTCAAAACGATTTTAGGTGTTTATATTCAGTACGATGGGCAAATTTAATAGATATGGCAAGATGCAGTGTAAACGACTGGGCATGTCGGGGCTTGGTTGACGGTAATAAAACATCAACCGGTTGTATGTGTTAGCACGTCCTGAAACTGTTAATTCATAAACGCTTCAGTGCCTATGGTTGAATAACAGCCATCACGGGCTTTACAATAGATTGCGGATCGCAAGGTCATGCTATCATGCTCCGGAACGCAAGGTCAAATTGCCAAATTCGCACCAACAAAAAAGAGTTTAACACATTTAGGGGATATAATGTTACTAGTTTCATTGCATGTTTCGTGTTTGTTTGGTTCTGTTTCACTTTTTCATTAAAAAAAACAACACAGAAACAGAAAGAAAAAAAACCCGAAAACCCTCACCCATTTGAGCACCGGTTTGTGACAGCTGCGCGTCACCCGTGACGAAGGGGTTTTGCATATCCCCCGCAGCCGGGCGTCACTTTCTGTGTAATATGTCCAAGTGAAAATAGTAAGTTATTCTTGAAGTCTACAATGGCTGTTATTTAATTTACTTTTGAACTTTATTGTGTGTTTTGTATGTTTAACAGAATTGCTTTGTAGAATTGTGCGTGAACATTAATCAGTTATTTATAAAATTCTTGACACGTTGAGTGGGAAAACTAAACTAGGTTGAAATAAACGAAAAACTACTTCATATTTTATGCATTCTGGTATAAAACTTACTGTTCTTTTTCGTGAGCCAGCTGGTCTTCTAGGCTGACCAATTTAACATCATTATCTGCCTTCTGTTTGGACAAGTCATCAATGATGTTCCGTGCCTGTCCAAGCTCCGCCTCGTACATGTCCTTGATCTTCTTGGGATCATAAGCCTTCTTCAGACGATCGATCTCAGTTTGGAGAGCCTTGTTCTGGGCCTCCAGGAACCGTACCTTTTCGATGTATGTAGCAAAACGCTCGTTCAGGTTTTGCATGTCTTTCTTTTCTCGGGCCCTGGACTCCTTCATGGAGTTGACACCTTTTCCGGTGGCATTTGCCAAGGTGCCTGACTGGACGGCCAAAGCGGCCGGTGGAGGAGCATACGATGTGCGGGCAGACTGCCTGCTGATGGGAGAGTTCCCTGGGTTTGAAGTTCTAGAGATGATCGTGGGATTCCTGGTAGACATCACGGGCTCGTAGGATCCACTACGGCGGTTGGGTGTAGACATTTTGCTAGATTGAACTGTTCTGGTCAAATATTAAATTTACACAGATTTTGTGGAGAAAATCAAATCTACAAAAGAACTCTTTTGAGAGTTACGTTTGAGCTAGGTTTTCTCGTGTTGCAGGGCCGGGTTCGGGTGTGGCAGTGACGGCGAATAGTGACCAAGCCCTTTAAGTACAACCCGGCCCAATTAAATGTATTCCACAGCGAAACGGTCACCAAACAAAACATTCGATTGGACAACAGGGACACTTCTCCACTCCGGATACAAACGGGTCATCTGATTGGTTTAAATAGAGTGCAACGTTTTTCCCAGCGATCAAAGTTACGGCCGATTGAGCACACTGATTGATAGAAAATGCATTTACAAGTTCAGACCAGAAAGTACCAACTATGAAAAGTGGTCACTATTCCGTAATAAACAGGTCTTAAAAGTCCACCTCATTAAGACATGCAGTGACAACCACTATCCAATAATTGCTAGAGGTGAGAGTTTATAAGGACGTGATCGGTCCTGTTCTAATATTACAAAATTAACCAGGGTCCCTATTTGTCCCACCCTGTCAGGTAAAGTGAATATGCTCTGACCGAAAGACTATATAAATTAAATTCCTTTTTACGACTATTTAACACTATAAACCTCTGTATTGTTTAACGTTGTGGAAATGACCTCCATAAGGGCGTTATAAGTACTTTAATCTTGACTCGGAGCGCATTTATAACGAAAATATGTCAAGGGTTATGGAAAAAGGTGCTTTGATTAAACACTTGAGGTTGGTATTTGGAGACAGGGGGTTAAGACCTGTGTTTGCGGTCCTCTTGTGTGTGGGTGTTACATCGGTCTGGTAGAGTTTCTCCAAGTATTAACTTTGTCAAAACTTCGCTGACGAAGCTGTGATTTATATCTCTGTAAACCTTAAGGCGTTTAAGATCTGAACCCTGGTCGTCAGTTCAATCATTATACACTGGCCTTTCTATACTTGGATATGAGAGAAACTACGAGGAAGAAGTTAATACGCATTGGTATGATGAATAAATTTCAGTTTTAAGATATTGTTATCAGTTGTACTGATTTAGTACTGAAGTTGGGTGGGATGGGTTTTTTCAAAAGTTAAAACAAACTTAAATGAACAGTGCCACAAATAAACTAGTAATGTATAGATAGTTGGATATTCTCTCATATCGCCATATTTGATTTTTAATGATACACCATCAACATTGTCTTCAACCGATAAATGCAACATCGAGATTTTATAATTTAACCCGTTTATGAACAAGTTGTAAGATCTATGTTCAAGTGCAGCACAGCCAAAGGTTACGAATGTTGTCATATTTTCTTCGCCCGGGGTGAATTTCAATAGGCACTTCCACGCCCTCGCTTTTCATAAGTGTAACCAGATAAAACCCTGTAATGTGCCCGTTCACCCAAGCTCGTCCACATCTACAAAAATAAAGAAAAAGCCAGTTAAAATCACAGGTATATTATATACTACTAGAAGCAGCTCGTGATTTTACATTTAAAAAAAACCCTAAAACATTCCAATGAAGCCAAACAAGGCGTTTGTCTCAGTAAATACGTTTGCTTGTATGCTCATATGTTGTTGCCTTTGTTCAGTCGTTCTTCGTGCGTTAGTTTTATTTTTTCCTTTTTTCCTTGTACGAACGCGTCTAGCCGGCTTAAAATGGATATTTTAAGCCGAGACGGAGACATACTGTTGGACTAAACCCTCGTTGCTCTACGCGTATAAAAGACAGCTCATTGTCCATTAAATTGATCAATAAACAGAGTTCCTAAGTGGGATTAATTACGAATTGTCCGTTAAATATAGATCATATAGCTAGCTAATTTAGAAACGGCCGTCTATTACTTCATATATTGTATGCATTTTAACAATTTTGATAAACACTAAGTTCCATGCATTGTTAACCAGTTGCTTTATTATCTTCGTGGGAATATATAAAAGGCCTACATAAAAAAACTGATAAAAAACACGAGTCTCAAATGCCCAATTGTGTTTTCTTCTCTCTCTCTTTTTACGGTCTGTCGATTGCAGCCAACACATGTACTTGTACTTGTATTGAACCACTGGTGCATTCAGAATCACAAGCTTAAAATAAACAGTTTATAAGTACCGTATACTCTTATTGTTCATGCGAGCGAAAGCTACTACTAAAAATTGAATAAAAAAATTGACTAGACGTCCTGTGCTTGAAGTTAATTCATTTATAGGTAACTGTTGTCATAGTTTCTTTAACTGAGTGACATGTGGACTATATTCTGTAAACACAAGGGAGGGGGGGGCGTTTAAATTGCTAGAGAAGTCTTAATAAATACAGTTATTATGGTAGACTTATGGTACGTGTCAAGGTCATCTGGAGGACACTGCACACTTCTACAGTGTACACTTCTGGTCCACAGATCTGTTATTCTTGGTGGGTCCCGTTGTACATTTATATATGATTAGGAATTGTTCGTTTGATTGGGTTTTTTATGTCGTACTTAAGGTTACTCATACTACCGCGTGCCAACCCAGTGGATGAAGGCAACCGCCCTAAACAACCCTGGCAACACAGAAGAAACCGCATTACGCTCACAGGACGAAAAACAGGGCAGCACAACAAACCTGCTTCCTGATACCATTAGCTCAGAGAGCACCAGGGCACAGGTGGTTCCCACCCAACACCCCCCCATATGATTCGGATTCAGATTAATGCTGATGTGCGCAAATTTATTCTCATGGTCGCAAACAACATAGCACAAAACATACAATATGGCGGATTTTACAGTCAAATGAAACAAAAAGTGGAATGGTGTTTATGGGAACGAGCCAACAAATATACTTTACTCAGTTCCAGGGCATCGTAAATATAATGCTCACTTTGGCGTACAATGCATTCTAATTTACAAAATAGTTAAGTAGTGCTTTTTGCATGCTAGGTGTACGCCAATAGGCCTACAACCCCTGACATAATAAAGGGGATCTACTGAACAAAAATGACATCGGAAAATCGGAAGGGAAAAATCGACGAGTAATATTGCTGGTTTGTCAAATGAAAACCTGTAGGAAAGCTCGAGAAAGCACTCTAAAGAAATTGTGTTCATTTATATATCGAACTTGAACCTGTGCGGGTTCAACGGTCAAAGAAGCAACCCACTGAGCCACGACGACACTGTTGAGATAAAATGTAGGCCGTTGGGAGAATATAAGTACAGTTCTAAGCACTACATGCATGGGTAGCTGCTGAGAGCTGTCTGTCTCCACGACCCAGGCCATTTTAAGGTGTGAAATGAGAGGGGCGTGAATTAAAGTGCACACCGGCAGTCCCCAGCAGCCAAGAATCTATTGTGGGCCCTCGGGTTGAAAGCTCTCTAAATAAGAATCCAAGGTTAGGTTAACTCTTGTGACAGCAGTATCTCTCCGATTTATATTTAATAATTTCTGATATTTATTGGACAGAAAATGACTGGGATAAAGCTTGAGCAAACTGTCAGTCAAATCAAACAGGCCATCATGTTTGTTAGATCGGGGATTTACGCTGCACTTAATGTTATTTCACTTATATGACGGCGCCACAGCCCAATCGGTGATGGAAACCGCGCTTCACGACACTGACACAATATAAGACAACCACAGGATATTTCCAATACAAAATACAGGACACCATAGCAAATCCGATTTGATTACCCTTACCCCAGAGAGCACCAGTACACAGGAAGCTTCTACCAACCACCAATTTAACGTTACTATCAGTGCTGTATTTAAAAATAACGTCTTAAATGTCAAACTGAATGTGAACACACATCATCATCTTTGGTTTAACTGGATTTTGCTTAAAACTCTTCCATCTTCCTCTATTCGTTGGGGTAATGGAGGGGGCCGCATATAGTGAAATAGCCTGGGGCCCTCTCTTCATCTAAATCCGACCCTGGTGACAGAAGTATATCTCTTCTATTTATATAATATAATTTCTGATATTTATCGGATTTACATTAGCCCATAATGTTAATCCGATAACAATCAGAGGTCAATATATTATTTTATATACATAATCCTAAGCAAGAAACTTTTTCGCTGACAGTTATGTAACTTTTTGTGGGTGGCAGTTTTACATTTTTTCAGAACACAGCACCCGACTATTGTATAGAATCAAATCGTAAACCCCTTCACATACTGCCATCGCCTCTAGCCTCGCGGATTTGCTTCACCGTGCCCCGGTTGAATTGAATTCCGGCGCCGCTATTTCTGTATATATGTTCAGTATGAATCGAAGGGATTTGTTTGTTTGATTGGGGTTTTACGCCGTACTTTAGGTTATTTCACTCATATGAAGACGTAAAAGCCCAATGGGTGTAGAAAGCAACGTCTACAACACTGGCGATACACAAGACACCACCGGACGTTAACAGGTCGACACCCCGACAAATCGACTTCCAGAAGCCCTGAGCTCGGAGAGCACCATCCACCCGCATACCGAACAACAATCATAGATCAAAGAATACATAGGTCACCCTCAGCTGTGCTATATGAAGTTAATGTTCATTTAAATAGACAGACAGACAAACAAATATTCCGAAATATACTGAGTAGCCTTATGCAGGATATCATATAATGCTTGTCTTCGAGATAAGCTGTGAGTGAGAATCGTATCGGACAAAGCTATTGCGGATCCTCAACAACCCCACTCGCATGCAAGGGTGCCATAAACACGGCCTATCATGGAACCAACTCGAATCAACAACATGAAATAAGCCAAATGACACAAAGGTCCATAGGTCGTGTTGAGCTATTAACAGGGTTTGGAATAATAGTAACTCTTTGAACGGTCTAGATGCAGAGTTCTGTACCGTTAATAGTCTACTACGTAATCTATATATTACGATACACAACAGTACTAAAACAAATGTAACAATTTTAAGTTTTGGCACTTAATGGTTTTAACTACTGATTTTCAATTCTGTTTGGAACAATTGAACGCTCTGAGATATTTTATTTATCAAATATGCCCAACCCGCACATTGGTGACATTTAAAATGTAATTATATTTGTCAACGAGAGTAACAAGATGGCGGTCAAATTCGAAAATCTCCCTCAACTCGAATTTTGTTTTGAAATTATTGCCACTGGTCGAGTTTTTGACACTTGCGGTTACTTCAAGTATAACATTTTGATAACAACAACACAAAGAATAAGAGAAACGAGATAATAAGTAGTGGATGAAACGGTAATATGTACTTATGTATGATCTATGGAAGTTCAATGCATACGATGCGGGAATTACAAGGTTTCAGCATGGCACAGTTCTGAAGCTATTAACGGCCCAGTGGGTTTGTGGAATTTGGACACGGTCTGGTCTTACGTATAAGACCGCCCTGGATCAGCAGGCCGGGGATTGGTGGATAACTCAACACAGGTCACATGATAGCTCTGGGACAAATCTTCATGTCTCACCTTCAGTGTAACGCAGCTTAGTAAAATACTTCGTTTGTGTACTTATTTACGAATATTTTCAGGTGCCTGCGGAGATCGTGGAGTGTTGTACTTCGCCGGAGGATCAAACATAGGTAAAGGTTGAACAACGTTAATAACCAATCTATGGAAGTTCATAGCGGCCACTCGCTATCTCGCCCCCATAATATATAGAAACAGAAAAACGGGAGATTTAATGTGTAGTTTTTAATCTAGTGGTTTAAAATTATATATTTTAATTAAAATTTTCAATTTAAAACTTGAACTCCGACCCAGACGTATCCATGTTTTAAGGTCAGTGCTACAGACCCCGGACGTCTGGCAATGACGTTGTCAGAGACGCCAGGCACACGCTGGGTAAAAATACCAAAACAATTCTTCTCATCAACAAAGTTTGAGATAAGAGTTCCTTTCCAATGGTTACTGAGTTAATGTATTTAGCCTAATCAACTAAACCCATCTTTCTCGGTGCAAAGAGCTGCCACACAAATGTTTTGGCAGCATCAGAATTTGTCCCAAAATGCACTTTTCGAGCTAAAAACAAAAACTGTCGCTCTTGACACTTAAAAAAAAAGAAAAAGAATAATTGGAGTACGCAATTAATATGTACATTTTTATTACAATAAAGAGGTAAATTCGAAAGAGTTCGAGAGATAGCTAATCCGTAAAAGGACGGACAGAACCGCTGAGCAGGCATGGCACCAGCGCAACAGTCTCCACAGCGCTTTGCTAACAATTTATTACACTTATGCTGCAGACATTAATTTTTAAAAGTCTTTATTTTTTTTATTTATTTATTTTTTTTTATTAAGGTGAAGGTCACCAGACCTTGTAAGGTCATGTTTGTACATGACTTATAATCCTTCATAAAAGCGTATTAGTCTTTGTGTAACCATTACGTATACCATCTAACTTTTCAACGCAAGACTGAACTTTGGGATATATATGCGCCGTCTTAATTAGCACATCCTTCAGGTTTGTGCGCTGCTTTCACGAGGATGTGTCAATTTGCTGTCACATCTGGGTCAGGCTTTGATGTGCCGACGTTACTCTGAATCAACGGTTATTAGCCCCGCCCCATACAAGATTCAAGGTTCAAAACGCTGACTCGTTACATATAAGGTTATTCACCACAGCGGTATTGAAGGCTTTGTTGACACATACATTATGAGTGGAAATGGCCAGCCCTCTTATGTTTAATTTGAATTATGGCAGGATTATCTGACTGTCACTTTTTTTATTTCAACATAACTGTTTTAATTTGTGAAGAAACTTACAAAATTAGGCTATCAGCATTTTTCGAAAAACCCTATAGTTTTGTGTACATAAGCGGCCCTATATAGCTGTAATTCGCCCGAAGACGACCGCATAATCCACGGCAATTTACGGAATATCACTACATAAAATGGTGCTTCTTTATGACCAAGCCAGTTATATACACTGGCGAAGGTTTTAATCAACTGCGTGTTAGTCTCTATGATACACGAACACTTAGGTTGATCGTTTAAAAACGCGTTTCTGTTGTCAAATTATTGTTTTAATTAGGTCGCTTTAAAGAGATTTAATTGGTGGATGAGTTTCTACATGTAGCATTTGTAAGCCAGTAGCCTACAATACGACCGTACGATACATTCGGGATCTTTTAGTTTTAAAATCACCACTGTAATTTGACCTATGTATCGTTCGTATTTACGAGATCAAACTCGATTCATTCGATAAGCAACGAGTCTCCGCACGAGTTGCAGGTACTTACGAGATTTTGCCTTCGGGTACCCACTTACGAGTCGTAAACACAACTTCACGACAAATTCTGTTCGATATTTACTACGACTGGGAAATACGACTCGTTTTCACAAAGCGAGCTGGGTCTTGACACACGCTGTAACATTGTATGCTGTAGATGACCTCCACAAAAAAAGCTAAAGGGGAATAACTCTAACGGTTTTAAAAACTAGGACAAGCCAACCTTGCAATTGGGACACTCGTGAAGCTGAAGAGTCAGTCCAGCTATGACCTTGTGTGGAGAAACCTCCTCGGTGACCTGTGTTAGTGATAAACCTAAATTTCCACGTTTGCCTCACCGTATAACTCGGGCAAGTATGTTGTTGCAATCTTGTTATTTCGAGAAAGGATTATTGTTAACATAAGGTATATAGTAGCCCGAATATTGGACTATGTTAGTTTCCTTTTTTTTATATATATATTAATTCTGACATTCGGCTGGCAAACCATACGGAAACAACAACAAATAATGCGTCTGGGCTGATTTATAAGCTAGGAATATAGCTATATATAGGACCTGTAAATTTGAATTGTTCGCTTTGTTTTTTCGTATGTAGGCCCTATATGTGTGACGAAACTGCTAACAAAAATGGCTGAAACCTAGAAAAAAACGCTATCTGATGGCTGTGTTTGTAGGGAAGGGGCGCTGCTTAGTATGGTTCAGTTTACATTCATGGTTTCAGTATACTTAGCACTTAGGAACATTAGCAGCTGATTATCCTTCCAACAAAAGCAAATACTGTATTCACTATTGGTTAGTTACATGTAGTTTCAGACCACAAGTAGCCTAAGCATACACGAATTTCACCTTTACAGGCTGCCCTATAACGCACTCCTCGATCCCAGTGATCCCAGTATTTCTATATCGATATTTCGACACATTATTGTGATTATATGATAAGGATTAGAAACCTAAATTTATTACGTATTGGAATGCGCCCAGTGTTCCAGGCACTGTCTCCCTGAGTCCGTTTGTCGACACTTCCATGGAGTGGCTGCGGAGATCGCTGGCTGGTTTATACGAAGTTTCCACCTGGATGTCCATGTATCAACACCCCCAATGCAATGTCTACATAAATGAGTGAAATAGCCTTGAGTACGCTGTTAAACAATATGCAAATGAATAAATAGTCATATAGTTACAGTAGGTTTATTCTCGATATTTGTAATCTCGATATTTTGGCTTATTATAGGGGTATATGTCCAGGATGGAAACTCTGATTAGTAGGGGTTTGGGAGCCTCCTGTGCCCTGGTGCTCTCTGAGCTAAGGCGCACAGGATGCCGATTTGTTGTGGTGTCCTGTTTTGTAAATGTTTTGTGCTGTCTTGCATGTTGCCAGCGATGTTTACGGTGGTTTCTTTCACTGATTAGGCTGGCATGCCGTCTTATAAGTGAAATAACATTGAGTATGGCGTAAAGCCCCAATCAAACAAACAAACTGATATGTAGGTTTGTACTGTTGTCCTTTCTAAAGTAGAGAATCAAATCATTCTCGCTACCGTCGAATCAAGGTAAGAGCCTATTTTAGTAATGCACTCTCGCAATGTTTACAACAGTTTATCGGGATGAAAACCCTATTGTTACTACCTCGACTTTCTATAGTCAGCTGAATTATTAATCAGAATAATAACTCGCCAAGTCGACGAATTCTGATGAAGTTTATGAGGAATTTTATCAAATAAATGACCCCACAACTGGATATTTCAACATTTTAATGGTGTTAGAATCGATAAGATAATTTGGCCACTTGTGCCCCTTTTTCTTTTAAGAAAACATTTATGATTATCAGTTGGGTATATATCTTTACCACCATGTTAACTTTATTTAACAATTCACTGCGTGTTGTAAGGTAAACTTGGCCTGATGATGACCAGTTAAGGCTGCTAGAGTTTCTATCTAAATGCACACTGGAGGACTTACTGGTCTTACCCATATATTGTTTTATCATCTGTCGAAGTATTTCAGCTATCATACTATTATTTAATATAGGCTATACATAATCTGTTTACTTAAACATACCTGAAGCCTTGAATAAACAGTTTCTTATAGCTTTGTCTTACATATTTAGCCCAGGTTGTTAGACTGCGTCACATTTATTCGGTTGGCGAGAGAGACTCTGGTGCTCTCTGGTCATAGGGACGTGAAGAAAATGATTTACGGCTGGATCGCCGCCATGCGCAGGAGTGAAATAACTTTAAGTGCAGCATAAATGCCCAAATCAACGGACAAATGCCATTATTAGCTATGAAGTTATTTTAAATGACTGCAGATAGACCTAACAGGCTATGACTCTTGAGTAACACATGTAGATGGGAGAGTATTTTGCATACAATGATTCGTAGTTCGTAGTTGTTTCCGAGTGTCTCCGACGTTAGGTTTTCTGCAATTTTGAAGGCCTTTAAATTTGAAAGTTCAGGCCGAAAAATGGCGAGGATCGTATGACGTCCGAGATGATGTGCGCTGTACATTCGAGAACTTCGGAGAGTTCATTAAGAACACCGACATGTGCCTTGGTATTTTTCTCCTCCTTCTGGTCCGGGTGGTTGGGCGGGAGCCTCCTATGACCTGCATGGTGCTCTCTGAACTAAGGGGCACGCGATGCCGGTTTGTTGTCGTGTCCTGTTTTGTGAATGTTTTGTAAATGTTTTCGTCCTGTCTTGCATGTTGTCAGCGTCGTTAACAGTGGATTCCTTAACCGATTGGGCTGGTACGCCGACATATAAGTAAAATAACCTTGAGTACGGCGTAAAACCTCAATCAAACAAACAAACAAACAAACCGATCTTTAATGTGATCGACATATTAAATATATAATTTATCTTAAATAAATCCTATAATTTGCTGTTTGGCAGCTTTCAATATAAATCATGTAAAAATCTTACATTCTATCGGTGCTTGATTAAACTTAACACCACACTTCAATGGTCAAAGATCTTCAACTTGACGTTGATGGCGTGCTTCGAAACGACCAATCCCTTTCGATTTGTTTAAATATGCTAACGCATGGCGATGTGGAAGTACCTCCTTTCTTCTACAAGAGAGAACACTATCTACACCTTACTATCGCACAATTAACGCTAACAATACATGTAGCTCCCTAAATGCTCACGTGTTTAATAGACATATAATTGACTCTGCACAGTGACTTTGTGGTATCCAATGCGAGGACTGCGAACATTACATTAATTTATTCATTGCATAAACCGTCTCGACAACTATTTATCTCAACAATACTTGAGACGTATAGTCTTGAAACAGTTATATATGGATGCACTAGCTTATCAGTCAATCAAATGGGACTATCACTGTCTGTATTCATGGATATGTCAACCATTCAATCGGATTTGAAAACCAGTAATTGTAATGTGGTAAAACGTGTGGTACTCCATTTTGATCAATATCCAGCCCAGACATATGTGTTTATGTACATGTGTGTACAGCAGATATATTAATGTAGATATTTTATGTTTTGTTTTATACTCAGTAAAACAGTATGTTTTGTATATGAAACGTCTAGGAAATCCTCATTATTTAGATTTATTATGCTTTAATAATATCATAATAAATGTTTGTTTTATTTAACCCCGGATGGAGACGATAAATAATGTATTTTCCTAACTGTCTGTTTTCATTTGGTGATCAGCAATTGTCGTGGCAGTATTGTAATGGAGTCTTCAGACAAGAGCCGTAGCTTCCTAATAATCGACACTGACGCTGGTGTGGATGACGCTCAGGCTATTACCATTGCACTTGGCCACAGAGATGCTCAGGTGCTAGCTATTACAACCGTCCAAGGTAACGTCTCCGTAGAACAAGTCTCCAAAAATGTGTTACGGTTTCTCCGCCTGACAAACATTAAAGAGGTAAGTAACTGTTCGTATCTAATGCTTAGGTAATGTCCTATATCAAACAATCTGTAAATGACCTGAAACATGGGATCAATCGTTCTACGCAGGAGTCAGATATTCTTGTTTGACACTTTCTAAGCCATAGTCGTACACCTGTCTGCACATTGACCTCCATTGCTCAATTGGTAAAATACTGGTCATGGTGCTCGAATGAACGGGCTCGAATCTCTGGTACATACTGATGCTTTCTTTCTTTACATTTCTATACCAATAAGAAAAAGTTGTCGGGTTTGCGTGCTTTATTTTCCTGATCAAATGTGTTTGTGTGAAACAATTTTATATTTTTGCCTTTAAAGCGCTTCAACCAGTTACCGGAAGTGACATACTTTGGAAGTAAATTTGAACTAAATCTTTCCCTACAGAAAAAAAATACACTTCAAGATTGATTTGTCTTGACTTATTTTGTTAATTCTTCAAAGCCTCCCCCAGTCTACAAAGGTTGCGAGAATCCCTTGGTCGCCAAAGTCAAAAATGCCTCCTATTACCATGGAGAGGACGGATTTGGAGATATCCCTGACTTGACCGAGGCCGATGGCCGATCTGTGGAGAAGGAACATGCAGTCTTGGCCCTGATCAGATTGGCCAAGGAATATCCAGGTATGTTATTATCAGGATCCCAGCGGTTGCCTGGCTCCGTAGGCTTTGTGTTTCTCAATATCAGGTTATACTTGAAGGTAATATTTCTTTCTTGGTGTCTTGTTGATTGGTTAAGAATGACAAAATTTTAGTTGTGACATAATGATCTCTGTCCTCCCCCCGCCTTTTGACAACAATCATATTGAAATCATTTCACCATCAAATTTCAGCCATGGATTCAGCCTCCTTAAGCTCAGCCAGAACCATTCAATCCACCAGTGTTTATTCGATGTAACTATGTAAAAATAATGTCACTGATTAATTTGATATTTCAACTGAGGCCTTCGTCCAGCTAATGCAAGGCATCGGATTTCAATGGATCCGAGTTGCCATTTGATTTTAACTGATATTTGTCTTGAACACTATGAATAGAATATAACTTACCTAATTAACTTCAAACTTGGAAGTGAAACATTTTACAACTCCAAAACATAAAACGGCTTCAAAATTCTTGAACGGGCGTTTGGGGTAGAGGCGCCTGTTCCCTGGTTGTTTCTTAACTAAGGGGCATCAGGACGTGGAATTGTGCGCTGTACTGTGTATTTCGTCCAGTAAATGTATCCTTGTGCCTTTTAAGTTGCCAGGGTCGTTTAGGTTGGTTTCCTCCACCGATTGGGCTGGCACGCTGCCGTGTGAGTTAAATAACCGTAAAAACGACGTAAAACCCCCATCATACAAACAAATAATCACAATTCTTGAACACGGGTGATACGAAAATACCTCAGTGCTAAATTGAATGAATAAATGAATATTTCATCTGTTTTTATCACAGGCCAAATATCACTGGTATGTATTGGTCCGTTGACAAACGTTGCCATGGCAATTCGACTGTGTCCAGATTTAGGGAAATTGCTCAAAGCTTGTTACATCATGGGTGGTAATTACCATGGTGAGTTATTGGTTTTGACTACCGTCCTGGGATGAAGTCATAATCACTTCTATTTCAACTAATCTTTCAACGGATTACCGGCCCAGTCGTGGCTTAAATATATAAGACAAGGTCTTTTTTATACGCCCGCTTTCGAAGAAAGTGGACGTATTATGTTATGGCACTGTCTGTCTGTCCGTCCGTCTGTCCGCATCACCTTGTCTGGGCCATAACTTTAACTTTGCACAAATGTTCCTTATGACTAGGGTGTGTGTCATGACCTTGTCCAAGGTCATTGAGTCAAGGTCAAGGTCACCATCGTCAATAGTACTAAAAACCTTGTCCAGGCCATAACTTTAAAGCGAAAGCTTTGAAGAAGCTTATACTTTGCACAAATGTTCCCTATGACTAGGGGATGTGTCGTGACCTATATCCAAGGTCATTGAGTCAAGGTCAAGGTCACCATTGTCCATAATACTTAAAACCTTGTCCAGGCCATAACTTTAAAACGAAAGCTTTGAAGAAGCTTATACTTTGCACAAATGTTTCTTATGACTAGGGGATGTGTCATGTCATTGAGTCAAGGTCACCATTGGCCATAATACTAAAAACTTTGTCCGGGACAGAACTTTTAAATGAAGACTTTGAAGAAGCTCATACTTTGCACAAATGTTCCTTATGTCTAGGGGGTGTGTTATGACCTATATCCAAGATCATTGTTTCAAGGTCAAGGTCACCATTGTCCATAAAACTGAAAACCTTGTCCGGGCCATAACTTTAAAACGAAAACTTTGAAGAAGCTTATACTTTGCACAACTGTTCCTTATGACTAGGGGGTGTGTCATGACCTATATCCAGGGTCATTGAGTCAAGGTCAAGGTCACCATTGTCCATAATAGTGAGAACCTTGTCCGGGCTTGAGGTGGGAAAGTATAAATTTGTTACCCTATTGGAGGTGGCAAAGCTAACAATTTCCTGCCTCTTTGTAGGTAAAAAACAATAACTTTCTCCCTTATTGGTGGTGCTAAACCAACAACTTGCAGCTGGCGTATCTTGCACCCCTTGAGCGGTGCCCTATTTTTGTTCTTGTAGCCTTACTCGGTAATGTCGTTGGCTTATCCATAAATGTTGTTGTCTTACCGATACTTTTGTTGTCTTACCCGATAATTTTGTTGTCTTATCGATATTTTTGTTGTCTTACCCGATACTATTGTTCTTTTGCCCAGTAATATGTTGTCTTAAGACATTTTGTTATCTTATCTGGTAATTTTGTTGTCTTACCAAGAAATGGTGTTGTCCTAACGAGTTATTTTGTTGTCTTATCCGATAATTCTGTAATTTAAATCGATAATTCTGTAATTTGGTTGCCTTACCAAGAAATCTTGTTGTTTTGCTCAGTAATCCTGTTGTCTTACCCAGTAATAGTCTATTCCAAAGTTTCTCTTGATGGCTTGTGTTTTAATTAGTCCTGCGATGTTAATGTGTCTTGACAGTTGTTGTAGTTCCGCTTATTAACCAGATCAACGGATATAAGAATATAATTTATACAAGGGAAGCTTTCCGGTCACTACTGAGATCGCGTTTTTTTAAACTAGATTTCTTCCCAGTTTCCAATATACACGAGCAACACAAAATCCTGAAAGTTAAATACCCTTTAGTATGACGCAAAACGCTAATTAAAAAAAGATAAATTGTCATGGCTGTTGTTGGTGTTGTTCTCAGGAGTGGGTAATGTGGACGGTTTCAGCGCAGAGTTTAATTTTTCTAACGACCCAGAAGCCGCGCAGATTGTATTGTCCGACCTCAAGGGTGATTGTTACCTCTGTGTGACGTGCTGGGAGATATGTGTGGATAGAAGTTTAACATGGGTGAGTAGGCCTATAATTATTTACCTTCGTGTCCATCTTAGTTTAGAGGATAAAGACCATTCGATGGCCTTTGGTTTGTGAAAAAAAACGGATATATTGCTATGGTGGTTTTGTTCCAGTTATTGTGCCTCCAATCTCTGCGCGCGTGCTCAGCTTAGAGAAATGGTCCCAGATTCGGAAGTATGTCGACACTAGATATAATTATTGGGGAACATCGCCAGTTCCTCCTGTTTGTTTGTTGTTCAGGTGGGTTTTCTTTGCTTTTTTACCAAACGCTGGCGATACAGATTATTTGATACTTAAGATACTCCGGTAACAATCGATAACTTGATTCATTGCTTGGTGGTTAACACCGTGCTTAAGGGTATATTATTTATATGACTGCAGTATTCCACCAGTAGGCAGCGACTATGAACGCAAACATAAAATGTGTAGTCACTTTAGTGTTTTTGCTATTGGAAAGATGTTTCACCAGTGCCAAGTATGACAGTATGAATATATTCTTGAAATAAACTGCACGCAGCCAGAGGTCTTGATAACTAGAAATTTTAACTTAAATTTGGGATCAAACTCGACTGAAGCGACATATCTAAATTTGATCAATACACTTCACAGTATAATTGAATCATTACACTAAGTACAACAAAAAGTCTCATTCCTGTACTTGACTTTTTTGTACTGTTTCTTCTCTTTGGGAGGGACAATTAAGGAGGCTAGTAGATTCGTATTTTTCCCTTTCTGCTTCGTTCGTTTTTCGGCAAAGACTGTCATTTTTCAGGGCTAGCTGGGATTCGTGAAAAGTCGAATACATAACACCTCGTTCAACAGCCCCCATGTCTTCACACAGCAAATGTGACATATTTAGGCTTTTATATCGCATTGACCGCAAACCTCCACTCAATTGCGCCATACCAAAATGTCCACCAAAACAAAATTTGCAAGAGGAAAAAAAAAAAAAAAGAACTATATTCCCTAACAAATCGGAAGTTGTAGGCCTAATTGTGGTTTTATTCCATGTGCAGTATTGAGACTGGCCCTGGTCCTCCAGGAGCTATGGGTTCAACAGTAACCCACTTTGTTCATGTGGTTCATCACCACCGTAACTCCCATACTTATATCTTAGTATGCCGCAGATGGTTGGGTTGGAGCCTCCATGCTCTCTTAGCTCATGGGCATCGTGACACCGATTTGGTGTGTCTTCTTTATGTTGCCTAGCTTCGTTTTTGGTGGTTTCCTTCACGGATAGGGCTGGCACGCTGCATGTCATATCAGCGCCTTAGTACGCCATTATACGAACCTTGCGATTGTAAGATATGGGCACATTGTTTTTTTGCTAAGGTAATTGTCTTCAACCGTCTGGATGGCCGACAGTCATTTGAGTGCATGTGGCGTAAAACCTCTACCAACAAAAACTTGCAATTATCAGACCGTTGTCAAATAATTTTATTTTTTATTCTCAACAGGAGCAGTACGAGACGTGGCTTCCACAGTCCACAACATTGGGTCGATTTTTTAGGGAGGCCGAAGATGGGTGTATAAAATACTTACGAGAACAGAACTATGAGTATTTATTATGTGACCAAATTGCCATGGCAGCAGCCCTCGATCCAACCACCGTGACAAAAGTGGAAAAGGTTGTGGCCAGTGTAGAACTAGCTGGTGTGAAAACAAGGGGACAAATGGTCGTCGAATGGAAGTCAAAAGGAACACCGAACGTGGAGATTATCAGAGACTTTGATTTGGAAAAAGTCATTTCAATGTTCACCTCCGCTCTAATATCATTAAATAAAGGGGAATGAAAGCTAAATAACAATGAAGTTGTGTTTATAGAAACACAATGTATAGTTGGTGGTTAATGCAATATGGTTAGTCCAATGGTGGGAGCCTCTCCATGCCCCGGTGCCCTCTGAGCTAAGGGGCACTGGATACCGATTTGTTGTGGTGTCCTGTTTTGTTTATGTTATGTAAATGTTTTGTCCTGTCTTTCATGTGTCAGCTTTCTTTACCGTGGTTTCGTTCATCGATTGGGCTGGCCCTCCGTTTTATAAGTGAAATAACCTTGAGTACGGCGTAAAACACCAATCAAACAAAACAAAGACATGTTGGTTAAGGCCAATGATTGTTCTATGGACCAGGAACTGAGCACGCGCACGATATCGCAATTTGACACGTGCATCATCTTAGAAACAAATTAAACTCCGCCAAAAGATGCACAATAATCCAACTAACAATTGTACCAAATCTCGTGTCAATCCCATTGAAATTGACAAGGTCCAAGGATGCTCAGGGTCATTTGTATAGAAGGGTCCATTGATTCATTTCGGTGACTGACCTTGTATGCATATATATGCCAATGTTTGTTACTGTTGATCACTTGACTTAAAAACGGTGATAGGTATCTACACCGAAACGTTGTCCTTCAATAAACCAGAAGTTGATATCCATAAGAAATGATGTATAACTTCATCTACCACCTTCTAAATGCCACTCAAACAACTTTGTATGCAATGATCAGGCATTTTGAATATAGCTGTGAACGTCATAGCGAGGCTGCTGACGCTTGACATGATTAATCGACCTATGAAGAAATTTAAACTCTTTCACGTGACTTGATTCTCTTGTTGCATTGGTTATGCTAAATAGTTCTTTTTTATTTGTTCATTTTCTTTGCTGTTACCTTCTCTGTCGCTTTTTATTGGCCCGGAATACACTTGATGTTCTATAGGATACGTTTATCTACATGCGATACAAGTATTGCTTGCAGCGAAAATATACCGCTAATGGGCTAAAACATGGCCTGTCATTACACTAATGCCGATAATCGGAGGTGACGGACTGTACCGGAGATAGGCGAAGTTGAACTAGAATGGCTCAAGGGTATTTACGAAGATACAGCGACAGAACCAAAACTTGTGACTTGTGCTAAGATTGATTGATTGATTGGTGTTTACGGTCGTCCTCAAGGGTATTTCACTTCTATGACGGCGCTGTATTCCAACAGAAGACGGTGACTCTTACACAACCAAAAAATGTGAAGTCACTTAAATGTTATCGCTGTAGGAAAGATACTGTTCATCCAGTGCTAAACTTGTATGAAAGCATGCATATACTCTGGAAACATATACTGCTCTTAACCAGAGGGCCACAAGAATAAGATGAACAGCGATTATAACGACTATGCAGTTCCTTGTCCAAAAGTAAGCTAGAACGTTTTTAGCAGAATTAGAGAATTAGTCGATAACATTTGGAGGGTGCAGTTTTCAGGAGGTTTTGTTGTTTATTAGAACTTTCTTCCACCTGAACTTAATACCTGGTCGCGTGCTAACTATTAGACCTATTGGTGTCCTTAACAAAGACGGAAAGTGTGCTGACTATATTTAGACCTATTTCATTTGGGATAACTCCGTCCGTAAAGAGTTTGCCCCTGTTTTTTAATGTAAAAGTTTTTGCTACTACTGTTTTGTCGACTGTTAATTATTGTCAAGTTATTCTTCTGTCTGTACTTTTTGTTCTAGCTGTAATTATAGCTGTAGTCGAAATAATAGCAAGAACTTTTACAAAACATGCAGGGGCAGTAACTCTAGGAAGCTCATTCCGGACAGAGTTATTCCAAAATGAAACCGCGCGTATATTCAACATATGTATAAAACAGTTCATTGATTCAATTCGGTGACAGACCTTGTATGTAATAACTAGGCATGTTTACTATTGATGTGACGCTTGACCTGATTAATCTACCTATGAAGAAATTTAATTTATTGATTATCTTGTTGCTTCGGTCATTTCGACCTAATGTTTTGCTAAATAGTTCTATTTTATTTCTTCATTTTCTTTGCTGTTACTTGCTCTATGTCAAATTTTATTGGCGCATAATGCACTTGTTATCCTGTAAGATACTATTATATCTACATGCATTACAAGTATTGCCGGCAGCAGTAAATATACCGCTAATGGGCTAAAAAAAATGTCATTACACAAAACCCGATATAATCGGAGGGGACGGAAGGTAACCTACCGGAGATAGGCGATGTTGAACAAGAATGCCTGCAATACTGTTGCTGATATTCCTCTCAATCTGAAGAAAAGTACGAGCCTATTTAAGTATGGTTTCAATTTGCTAGTTTCAAAATATTGTTCATCGATCGGCTCACAAGAATTGTTTGTCCATCCAGTTAACGGGAACGATTTGCTTGTGTCTTAAATAATTGGTTCCCAGGCACCCTTATAAGTATTTCCAAAATTGCATGGCTTTGAAGTCGAACTTGCACGTGGCCTGATGATGATAGGAGGGCGTCTTTTCCAAAAATATCTGACAAATAATTGACCGTTAAATTGTTATGACAACCGTTGATATAAGTAATAAATTTGACAACACAAGACATATTAAAAGAAAAAGAATCGAAAGCAATGAATGTTTATACAAATAAGGAAGTAAATTTTCATCGACGCTACACGACCAGAGCTACGTTAAACCCAAACAATAGATCCACAGGCCTATCTATACATGATCATTTGCAAAATGAATTTCATTGCTTACAACTGAAACTAAAGAATAACATTTGATGTTATGGATAACAACTTCTGGTATTCAAGCGCCGGAAATATGCCAGAAGCTGTTACCCATAATATCTTATGTTATTCTAAGCGTCTCGACTTCTATATAGGCCTAGGCCCGGCCCTATATATGCCTCTTAAAGAAGAAGATAATAATAATATAATAATTACTTTATTACAAACACTAGGTCCATATACATGATGTACATTTATATTACGGTAACATACACTAGTATAAGAAAGTATGCCATTTAACAGATATTATTGAGTTCACAGGAATATCTGAACTGGATACAATAGATAAGATTTTAACCAACTTTGAAGTTTGTGCATAAACTAAAACAATTACTTTAAAATGAAAATTATTAGGTTGGTTCTAGGCTATAGTTATGGCAATAATTCGAATTCAGCTCAAGGAAGGCCAGCCATTTTTCGTCGTATGCTTTAAGTAAATCTTTTGATCTCGCCGGGTTCATGGCCTTATATGATCGAGTTAAGATTTTGAATAGTGGATGGGGGTGGGGCTAATTAACGTTTGTCTTGGTGTAGCGTCGGTACATCTTAGGGTGGCTCAGTTATGACAGCTAATTGACACATCCACATAATAATATTCTGACAGAAAAGGAAATTTTTAGTTTTTTAGTTATTATAAAACTCTCCTTCAACCTACAAATTTGATGTTGGAATTATTGGAAAGCCTCTAACTTGTACTTCTTGAGAAAAATATCATTTTTTCATGAGATTCTGTGATATGAGTGCAAAATTCAGAACTTTTGAGTTAGCCTACTTTAAGTAACGATAATTGTATAACAACCTGACCATTTTCCCTGGCGTTCCCGGTCGCTTTCTGACGCTCGGGCTTTCCATGGCGCTTTTTATTGTGACAATATATATTAGCGATGATACAGAACTCATCCATCCATCCATCCATCTATATACAGTTACACGCTCAGTGAAGAGCACCGGTTTTGGATCATTTAGCTGTTTGTTGTTAGCTTTGCACACCACGTGACTTTGGGAATCTCAACAGCACGTGCCGATGAGGGGAATCCCTGGGAAATCCTCTTCGTGGAAGGAGCTTGACAGAATGGATGCCCCACCAATTCTTCTTAAAGTGTTGGCACTTGGCTGTGTGCTGATCGGGACGGCCTTCGGTCTGCAGTGTTTGAACCCAGCAGGAAAACCTGTAGATTGGTGAGTTAATGAAATGAATATATGTACAGTAATTTTAGATAAGACTTAAAGGGGATTTCGCATGGATCTGAATACCCTTGTCCGATTCTTCCTGTTTATACTTAGCATATAGCTGTAAAATAGCTGCAAAGACCTGTAGCCCTTCCTTGATAATGTGGAGACATAAGGAAAGCTTTCAAATAGACAAGATAAAATGTGCGGAAGTTCACACGATATTTAGATCTAGGTTTCACGAGGATAAAAAGTCGACCTAAAAACTCCAAGGACTGATGTAATTCCAATGTGCTGGAAGGAGATTTGAGTTTAATTTATTGATCTGAAAAATAGCTTAGAAGCTTAAATTGTAGCTCACGTATAATCCAGACCTCAATAGGTACAAGTAAGGTATGGAGAGACCAGTTTCTTTGAATTAGATGCTTGATAAACCTAAACTGGCCTTCCAGATAAACAGCAAACTGAATATTTACCTAGTGAGAGAATTTAAGTATCTCTACTTTTTATTTAATAATGATTGATATTATTTTTGTTACTGTCTATTTGCGGGTGGTTGGGTGAGAGCCTCTCGTGCCCTGGTGCTCTCTGAGTTAAGGGGCACAGGATGCCCATTTGTTGTGGTGTCTTTTTTGTTAAATTAATGTAAATGTTTTGTCTGGCCTGTATTGCATGTTCCCTCACCGATTGGGCTGTCATATAAGTGTGATAACCTTGAGTACGGCGTAAAACCCCAATAAAACAAACAAACAAACAAAATTAACATTGACTTAAAGTCACATACGCACCCAAAATTTTGATTTTCCAACTAATTCTGTTTTCCTTGATTTTTACAAGATTTGATGTTTGTTCAGAAATTAAAACAGCCACGTTAAAATAAAAAATTATTCATTAGGTACAAAGCTTGTACGGACCAGGAGAAATGTAGCAGTTATTTACATTTAACGGAAAGATTTTAGCTATTTGCTCAAAAAGACTTTGATCCAGCCACGGCGAATGACTTTGTAACGAGCCAACATTTTGAATTTTGACTGGGAGCGCCGTCCGTACATCAAAGTGTACGTGTCTGAGATGTAACAGCAGATTGACACATTTCCAATAAAAATTTCTGGCAGAACTTTCAGTTGTTTTTACTTTCACCAGGCTTTTAAACTACCTTTACCTTCAAATCTGGGGGTAGAATTAACGGAATAACTTCTACTTTTTGATGAAAATATATATAATTTATGTGATTCTGTGCAAACCAAAATACAGAATATTTGGGTGGGCATGTGCCTTTCAGTAACCATAACTATATAAACATAATTAATCAGTTTTGAGTTTGAGTGAAACAATTAGGCCTACACCTTTTTTTTTTGTTTCATAATTAAAAAAACTCTCTATAATTTCCTTGATGCTTAAATATTTTAAATGACACTCAAATTTGTATCTTATTTGTTAAAGGTAATTGTATTTGTATAGATAAAAATCATAATTACATTCCAAATGTAGTAGTTTTGAGTCCAAATTGGCATTTGGCAATACTCTTCAGTTTTGTTCAATACTATTTTTCCAGGTTCGTCGTGTATAAAATTCCCCGATTACATAAAGATCACCGTCCTATAATCCAAGCTGGACTGGGACACTTTTACCTGGATGTGAACTCCCCACAGTGGCAGCTCTCAAATGTGTCTGTGAACCAATCAGGTCAAGCCATTTACAACACACTCAAACAAATCTACTCTCCAGCGGTAAGTTAGGGGGTTGGGCCTGCTTGATATTGTACATTCAATAATTGGGCCATGTACTTGGCAAAATACATGTATATACGTGTCTGATTGAGCAGGTGGTTGGGCTGCAGCACTGAGGTTCTTGTTGCCATGGAGATATTTTCAAAATAGACGAGTTCAGAACTTCACTTTATTGCTGTCTTGTTTTCTTACTGTAAACTTCCGTCCACACTTTGTCAAGTTTTTTTCCTGGCTTAGTTGGTAAGGCTTATTAACAGGGTTCTTTCTATACTGGGTCTCACCGTGTCTGTCAGAAGGACCAAATGATCAGAATTCTCTTTAAACTTAAATGATTTATTACTAAACTGTTATTTCATTAAAAAGAAAATTGTCCCCATTTCAGCATTGTACACGGAATATTAATACAAAAAAAAATCCGCTGTTGCCTGGACATTGCTACAATCTTTTGTTATTAATTATCAACCTGGTTGGTCGTCCTTAAAGGGTTTGTTTTTTTTTTCTTAAAAAAATCAAATAAGTAGGTCTACTAAGCATAGGTTCACGCTGGCTGAAAGTGCACCAGGAAGTTTCTGGAAGTGGCTGATGAGCAAAATAACCCTCAGTGCAATGACATACATTAAAAAAAAAACGTTTTCAATAACTATCTGGCGGGACAATTATTAGTTTCATTTTTAGGGATTCTGTTACTTCTCAACTAATAGAAACATATGAACCTTCTGAGCTTACTCACTATCCTCCATAGAAATTGTTAACCTCAGTGGTTTAAGCCTTTTATAAGATGGTCCCTCTTAGCTACAGAACTGTACCATGCGAAAACATTGTAATTTCTGCATAGTACAGGGCGATGTGGAGCACAAATTTGAAACTTATTCTCTTATTTGATATTTACATGTATTATACATTTTTATTATACAATTCTTTGTGTAGTTTTTATCAAAATATTGTATTTGAAGTAACTTCTGAGTGTGAAAAACTTGCTATGCGGCAGTAATTTCAAAACAAAAGTCGAGTGATTGAGGAAGATTTTTGAATTTGGCTGCCATCTTGCTGCCCTCGTTGAGCTTTTACATGTTACAAATGCGCGTATCCGCATTATCAATACATAAAATATCTCTGAAAGTTCAATTTACCAAACAGAATTGAAAATCACTTAAGTTAAAACCAATAAGTGCCAAAACTAAAAATTACACATTTTTGTTCAGTACTGTTCTGTATTGTTATATATGGATTACGTAGTAGACTAATTACGATACAGATCTCTGCATATAGGTCCTTCTTAGATTGAACCGGGGCCTGTTATCTGCCCGGCCCAACATATTAATTGTTGTTACATTGATGTTTGTTTTGTATGTGACAGAGCGAGATAGCCTATGCCATGTACAATGATGAACATCCAGGAGGAGCCGAATCAGAACACTACGGACATACAAAAGGTAATTTCTAAAGAGGTTCTCTCAGAGACAAGGGGCATCAGGAAGCTAATTTGTTGTACAAATATGTGTCCTACTCTTGTCCTGTTTGTTGTCGGTGTAGTTGAGGGCAGTTTCCTTCAGTCAATTAGGTGGCCCATCACCATATGTGTAAAATAACCTTAAGTAAGATATTAATCTCTTACCAAACAAAGCTGAAAGAACCAGGGTTAAGTCTTGTCCATGTATAACTTTAAACATATATCCAGTTTTGGTTATCCCACAGCAAATAAATACGTATGATATAACCAAATTAGCTTTTTCTCTGTTATTGAAGATGTCTTGCAAAAATATATTATATAAAAGATATGTTTAATTTTAAATGCAGACAACACTAAAATCAGGCTGAATTTGGAATTGCAGAACTTACATCCAATTTAAAAAAAAAAAAGTGAACTCAAAAGTTATCATTTTGTTCACTGTTTTGGTGTGTGTTTATTTTCTAGGAGTGATAGGGTTTGACAAGTCCTCTGGTTTCTGGTTGGTTCACAGCACCCCACGATTCCCTCCCGTCAAATCAGATGGATACAACTGGCCCGAGTCAGGAACATACTATGGTCAGATGTTTCTATGCGTCACCTACAGTTACCACAGTCTGGATACAATAGGTTAGAGAGTATTGCTTTATTTTTTGCAATGTAAGATATGGACATTTTACTTACTGAAAGCTTAATTGAATTCCCAAGTTTAGCAAATGTATATGTATTTAAGGTGTTTAATTGTGAACTGCATCAGAATTTGGAATGTTTAAATTGAAATTAAACTACACAAAATGAATGAAATATTTTTGTGTCATTTAGAAAGTGACCGTTAACAGATTTTCTTTTTTTGGGATAACACTTGCTAATACTGAACACATTCTAGTTCAGAAAATTAAAACTGTTTTTTGCTCAGCTCAGAGAGCACCAGTGCACAGGAGGCTCCCACCCAACCACCCTCTCATATGATTGAAATAACATCAAGTCAGATGTAAAACTCAAATTAAACAAACAAATATTTTCAGTTGAACAGTTCATCTCATCAGATGTACTGCATAATATAAAATAATCATGGAACAGATTTCAGTTTACTGATAACTGAATCAGATTTCATTTTGGAACCCATTATAACATGTGAAGGGCCCCTCGTAACAACAAAACTTGCCATTACTAACTTTTTCTGCATAACCAAATGCAAGATTTATGATAAATTTTCTTGTTCTTTTATAAGAAAACTTGTTGAATCTGATTTGTTCTTGAAGGAACTCAATTCCATTACAACTTTCCCTGGGTGTATGACTACAACCTACCAGCTTCATTCAGGGGAGATAATCCAAACATGACAGCATACCTGACGTCTGAGAGTAAACCTCATCCAAAGTTACCTCCCTGGAATCATTTGTCACCCATGATGTCAACAGGGGGAGAACAGTTCCTAAGCTTTGCTAAATTCTCCAACTTTAGTGAAGGTTTGTTAAATCAATTTTTTTCTTCTTTATTCACCAACAAATTGGACCAAAAAAATAATCAAACTTATTCAGATCAAACTAAAATAGATTTAGAGTAGGACTGGAGACAAGTCTGGAGTCTTAAAGCTTTAATTAGCTGAAATTTTAAGTTAACATATTACTGTGACGACCAGAGTTCACTATAGCTAAAGAACTGTGAGTGTGAAAAACTCACTTTGCAGCAGTAATTTCAAAGCAAAAGTCAAATGATTGAGGGAAATTTTCAAATTTGGCCACCATCTTGCTACCCTCGTTGATAAAATAAGCTTTTACATGTTACTTATCCGCGAGGTAAACATTTTTGATACATGAAATATTTCTGAAAGATCAATATACCAAACACAATTATAAATCCCTTAACTGGACAAATTAAAACCAATAAGTGCCAAAAGTTAAAATTACACAATTGTGTTCCGTACAGTTCTGTATCGTTATATATATGGATTATCTAGTAGACATGGTAGACTAATAAAGATTCAGAACTCTGCATCTAAGTTGACTCTAGTGTACTGCTTCGTCATGGTTACTATTTTTTACGGTAAACTGTTTTTGTGAAATGACGCTCTATTAACAAGTGAATTAACCTTATGACTGGTCAAATTCAAACAATTTCCACACCCATTCTAGTGAGCACTAGTAGTTTATAGGCAATAGCTTCTAGTAATATAGATTTCATTCATCCATTCAATCAAAAGGCTCTGAAGTAATTGTTGTTGTTGTTGTCAGATCTATACAGTTCATGGGTGGCACCTTACTTCAAGTCCGACCTTCTGACGGAGACCTGGCAAAATGGACCAGGCAAACTACCATCCAACTGTTCAACCAAACTCTTTAAGGTAAGTCTTAATTACCTTTCAAGTATATAGTGAGTGTGTATCAGTTAGTTCCCGTGCCCAGGTGTTCTGTGCTAAAAAAGCACTCATAACTAATTTGTTTGTGATTGAGGATTGTTGAAGGGAGCTGGTGCTCTTTGTGCTTCGGAGACTACAAACTTGTTTATGATTGAGGGGAGCATCGTGGGCCTGGACATTCTCTGTTCAAAAGGCAGCACAAGTGTGGTTTGATTTTAAGCTACAGTGTAGGATTGTTTATGGTAGATTCCTTTGACTTTGGGTGGAAAGTTGATGGCGCACGTACAATGTGGCCTGGTGCACGTCCCATGTGACCTGGTGCACGTCTCGTTTGGCCTGGTGCACATCTCGTTTGGCCTGGTGCACATCCCATGTGACCTGGTGTACGTCTCATGTGGCCTGGTGCACATCTCATGTGGCCTGGTGCAAGTCTCGTTTGGCCTGGTGCACATCTCGTTTGGCCTGGTGTACGTCTTTTTTGGCCTGGTGCACGTCTTGTGTGGCCTGGTGCACGTCTCATGTGGCCTGGTGCACATCTCGTTTGGCCTGGTGCACATCTCGTTTGGCCTGGTGCACATCCCATGTGACCTGGTGTACGTCTCATGTGGCCTGGTGCACGTCTCATGTGGCCTGGTGCACGTCTCATGTGACCTGGAGCACGTCTCATGTGGCCTGGTGCTTTCTGTGCTAAGTACATAAACTTGAAACATACTACCCTTAGCCAGAGGATGAATCAACCACAGGAAAATTGGGACAAGAGAAATATTTGAGAATTATAACAGGATGTGTCCTTGGTCATCCATTAGATAAATTAAAGATATATTCAGTGGGGTGATTTGGTGGGATTAAGATTCCTGTACCCTGGTGCTATTCGGGCTAATTTGCTGATTTGTTTGCGGTGTTTATCCTTTATACATTTATCCTGTATTGTCTGTTTGCTGCTGGTGTTGTGGCTGGCACAGGGTCAATTACATCAAAGGGAAATAACCTTAAATACAGCCTGTAACCCCAATCAAACAAGCTTGTATTGCCCTTTCTTCAGTTCTTAAGCAAACTTAGAACCGGAAACAGAGAAAATGCAGGGTGAAATTTATTAAGTTAGTAAGTTTTCACACCATACACCAGCACCATGTTTATAGAAGTGGAATTTACAGCCTCACACTTTCCCCTGGTTAGGCTACATGTACCTATGCTAATTGGTACCTTAGCTGGTAGATTATTGGTGTGTTACTTTTGGCCCTAGTCTGATCTGTTTATCAGTAAAATTACATTTAGTGCTCTGTATTTTTACTCAGGAAGTGAATCTAATGTTAATTCGGCTTTGTTTTGTATATTATTTTCTCCAGGTGTATAACATACAGAACCTCTCTTTACCTGAGGCAGTCACATTCAAAGAGACTAAAGACCATGCTAAATGGGCTCTTACAACAGATAACGGTCCTCCCTGGGTCTGTATAGGGGACATCAATAGACAGGTAACTACTGTGTGGCTAGTAGAAACACTCAATGGAGGGGGAATTATATATGGGCTGTTACAACAGATAACGGTCCTCCCTGGGTCTGTATTGGGGACATCAATAACTACTGTGAGGATAGTAGAATCACTCTACAGAGGGGGAATTATAAAGGTTTAATAATAGTATAACTGTGAAAGGAATGTAGGGTATAGTGAAAGGAACTGGTCTAAATGGGTTCTTGCATTCGCTAACTTCTCCTCCCCAACCCTGTTAGTTTATATGTGAAGAGAATTGGTTAAGGGGTCTGAATTGTTGTGTGAATTCTATTTCTGTCTGATTGCACACCATTATACAAATGACAGGTAGTAATAGCAGCCTTAAACATCAAACAAACAGACCTGATAGCTCCATTCTTTTTCTGTTTTAGGAACATCAGATGGAGAGGGCAGGCGGGACTGTATGTTTTAAGAACGATAAAGTTTACGCGGCCTTCGCCAATGCAGTCTCCGGCTATGAAAAATGTGGTTAACTTCCATTATATATATATTAATTTCTATTTTAAAATGTGCTCAAAATTTTTTATTGTTGTTGGGAAACAAAGAAAGTAGAAAGATTTCATAATCTGTCATGTCGCACAAAGCATTTGAATTATATTGTTACGGTGGTTTTCTCAAGGTCGCCATATACATGTAGGTAAACTGTCCGCATACGACGTTAAACACCAATCAAATAAATAAATCTTGGTGTTAACATAAATTTAACTTCTATTTCATAAAACTATATTAAAAATCCTGTAGTATACGGCCACAGTACAGAGCTGATAAGCCTTGAATGTTCTGCTAAATACAGAGATTCATGTCTTTCCGTCATGGTTGCTATGGAGATGACAAAGTATTTGTATTTTGTTAATGAGGTTTCATCCCTGTCTTCCAGTGAAGATTGTCCTATAACTGAGAAGGACCCATGGCATTTTAACATGTAAAATACCAAGTAAAATGATAACAAAATGTGATAGTATTTTTTCATTTTGTGGTTGCGATTTGTATGCATGTTCGGTGAATAGTTGTAAATTTTATGCAGTTACCGCATGTCATAAAAAGTACAGCATACAGTGATACTTGTATAGAACATATACAAGTTGAGACCATATCAGTCTGTTCTCAAAGAACGATTTCAAGAAAAGATTTTGTATGTGATTTTCATTGTTTGAATACGGTAATAGAATCTCGACTGAAACATTGTTCTGGAAATTAACCAGGGATTGTCAACATTATATTTCAATACACCCAGGGCAGTATTCAAATTTTAAAAAAATCAACAAAGTTTGCGCGATAATATAACGTTTGTAGTTTGTGCTCTTTCAATGTATATCAGGTTATGCATAGACTGTTTTCTCAACATTATAGTTGTTTATTTGCCAATCTGCATTATCTCCCTTTGCTAAGACGAATCTCCAAGAGTTGTTGGACTTGGGTGAACTGAAATTTCTTCATTGTAAAAATTACCAAAATTTTCCCCTTATCTCTGCATTGCTTTTTGTCATGAAAGTCAAGGGTTGTTTCTTTCAACTATTGTATTAGCACTCCGTCACATAAGTGAAATAACGTAAGTACACACCCTGATCAAATAATTAGATTTGATCTGAATATCTAAGAAAAATAACACTGCTTTTTATTCTTATAGATCCATGTTATATATGTTTTGTATTATTTTCTCAACCTTTTTGACCGTAAATTTACCTGAATTTCTATGTTATCTGTTTTAATAATGATATATTTGTATATTTATCAAGATATAACATGTTGGAATTTTTTAAACAAACTTTATGCAACTCATTTTATATGCCTATTGCTTTTTTAGAAGTTTCCATAAACTGTTGCACCCTTTGATCAGGGACAGAAATATTGTACTATGTTTCAGAATTTACATTCCTATCAAGTTACTTACTCTGAGACCTGGATTTATCTGAAATAAAATGTTTATCATGAAAAAATTTTGTTTGTTTTTTAGGACTCAATTCATACTATCCCCCACCCCCACAAACAAATTGTTGTAAGTTGTTTTCTGAGGTTGCTCTGAAAAATGTAAGATAACAAGGAAACAGTTTTCAGTTCAAGGTCTATTCTAGTTTATAGATTATTTATTTGGGGATTTATAGCTACTGCTTTTTAAGGAATAGACCTTAAAAATAAACTGCAATAGACTTAAGGGCCCCCGCTGTGGCTCAGTGGTTAGCGCGTCTGACTGCAGATCCTCCTTCGATGTACCGCACGGGTTCAAGCCTCCCAGTGGACCTGAGGTATATGAAGGAGTCAGTCACACAAGGTGACTTCGGCAATCACAGGGGCGGTTTTTACGAGGTTTCCTCACGGTTTTCCGCCGTATCGAGTAGATTAAGAAGTGGAGAATCCGTTGTCATATAAATGAAATACCTTTGAGTACGACGTTAAACACCAATGAAACAAACAAACAAACAATAGACTTAATCATTTTAGAAAGTCACTAAATTGACATATTTGTAATCCTGGGAAATCCAAGCTTTAAATAGATTACTTCATTGGATACTGATGCATGTTAATGGTGGGATACTGATGCATGTTAATGGTGGGATACTCACAAATGTTAATGGTGGGATACTGATGCATGTTAATCAAATGGTGGGATACTGACACATGTTAATCAAATAGTGGGATACTGACACTTGTTAATTGTGGGATACTCACAAATGTTAATGGTGGGATACTGACGCTTGTTAATCAAATAGTGGGATACTGACACTTGTTAATGGTGGGATACTGACACATGTTAATGGTGGGATACCGACGCATGGTAATGGTGGGATACTGACCCATGTTAATCAAAAGGTGGGATAATGAACATGTAAATGGTTGGATACTGACGGTGGGATAATGACACTTGTAAATGGTGGGATACTGACACATGTTAATCAAATGGTGGGATAATGAATATGTTAAAGGTAGGATACTGACAGTGGGAAAATGACACTTGTTAATGGTGGGATACTGACACATGTTAATGATGGGACACTGACATATGTTAATGGTGGGATACTGACACATGTTAATGGTGGGACACTGACATGTTAATGGTGGGATACTCATATGTTAATGGTGGGATACTGACACATGTTAATGGTGGGATACTAACACATGTTAATGGTGGGATACTGACACATGTTAATGGTGGGATACTGACACATGTTAATGGTGGGATACTGACACATGCTAATGGTGGGATACTGACACATGGTAATGGTGGGATACTCACACATGGTAATGGTGGGATACTCACACATGTTAATCGTGGGATACTAACACATGTTAATGGTGGGATACTGGCACATGTAAATGGTGGGATACTGACACATGTTTATGGTGGGATACTGACACATGTCAATGGTGGGATACTGACACATGTCAATGGTGGGATATTGACACATGTTAATGGTGGGATACTCACACATGTTAATGGTGGGATACTCACACATGTTAATGGTGGGATACTCACACA
>JAVFBZ010142439.1:0-21080 GCA_032466195.1 Katharina tunicata
TGTAGTTTTTAATATTAGATTAGACCATAAATTGGCCAACAGTTCTACTGAGATTGTCGTGGTTTTCTTACTTAACATGTCTTCTAAAATAAACAATTTAACATAAAGTCATCTTCATTGCCGATTTTGCCAGGATAATTTCCAACTTTAGTAAACTCGATATTCAAGCCATTGTCCGTGCAAATAGGTCATGAAATACATTTCCCAGATAGCTGTAATTGTGTATTTGGTTAGTGCTTTACGTAGCACCCAATGGCGTCTAGGGCCGATCCCACAAAATCTGCCTGTAGTCCAAATTATATTTATGTTTTGTAAGATTCTTTGTGTTCCACTGAAAGTCACTACAGATGAACTACTGTAAGTAAAATGTATGGTGGGCTGTTTGTGTAATGTATCACACATATTACTCAAAATGTAACCCTTGCAAAACAGATACTGTACAAATGTACAGAATAAATCTGATCCAAAATATTTTAATTTACATTTACTTTGGTAACACGATCCCTAATACAAACGTAGCATAAAGAGTCCAACATACATTTTACTCACAGTAGTTCAGTTATGTTATCAACCTGGTATGGTTTATAAATTAACTATGGCTTTCTGTTTTCGTTTCCTTCCCCTGAAATATTTTCAATTATCGCCTTCATCATATACCAAGTCAACCGCAAAACCAAAATAGCTTTCGAAACGTAAGATAAACGATTATAGCTCTTTTTTTTTTAAAATTTTTTGTGGAATCCGCCCCAGACTTGCGTCAATTTCAAAACACGAACATATAGACAATTTGAGCACTATATAGTATAAGTAAAGTAAGAAGAAAAGAAGCAGATTCAATATATTAAAGTTTTGCTATGAAATTTATTGGAGAATTGTTGGGTTGTCAACACTAACCCATGTATTGATAAATCTGTTTAACAGAATTTGATGATGTCATATCACAATACGAATAACAAAAATGTACAAATTTTCAAATTAAGCAATTGATCAAAATGACACAACATAACATGTAACACAAAAGCTACTGTTTTGGAACAGTCGCAATTTAAAATGTACGAGTCATTATAAAAGGCAATGAAAAAGTATCCTATAATAAGAATAGACGTGTTCGTATGTTATTTTATTTTTTACTGGCATAAGCCAATTTAGAAATAGACTCGTACATTTTAAAATTGAAACTTATTACCACTCAACATTATTAAATAACAAATTCAATCTCACTTTCACTCTTATGTCACACTTTCTCGCATACAGGCCAAAAAGTTGGAACTCACTCATAAACAGTCATGAATAACACAAACTCTTCGGTACATGATATACTATTTATGAAATAGCATTCACATTCACATATACACACACGTTTAAACAAACTCATACTTAAAGTTTACACAAACGCACATACACACGCAAAAAAAAAAATTAACAGAGCATACACAATTGCACAGACGGAAACAGGGTGAAATTAATAAATTCAGACATATTAAATTATGCACTACGCAGTATAAAAATAATGCACAGTAAAATATATGCACAAAATGACACTTTGGAGTACCCTGTATTGTAAAATGCATTTCGAAAATGCGCACTTTTTCAATATTATAATAAAAAAATAATAATACAATTAAAAATAACTTTAGTTTGTAATCTACTCCGTGAAATAAAGAGAAAAAAAAAACAGAAAAAAGGAAAAGACAAAACAGTAACCTTAAAAAACGCATCCAACAGTAACATTATGTTAAAATGCCCATATTAATTTCGAAACATTGCCGTTGTAAAGATTATAACGCTTACAGATTTAGTATCAAACTATAGAAGACCATTCTGATTGAGCAGAGTTCAAAATAGACAGTATTTCGAAAAAAATCCAAAATAAACACATATAAATAATAAAGAGACGGAAGAAAATCTGATTAATTTTTTTTTAAGAAGGCATTATTTAATTCTCATCTGGGTTGATGTATAACAAATATGAGCATTTTAATTTAATGAGATATTTCCAAATTACTGATAACATTTGCTTCTTTGGTATATTGCTGTGGGCTCCATGTCGTAAAATGCTATGCATTGGAATGATTTTGCAGAAAGCAAATCTCGTCAGACAATGATATAATTAGATAGTCAAAATGCGTAGAGAAAGCACAAATAAGAGAATTAATAGAGTATTCAAATTATATATACACATTTTAAATTAAATATAATTTCTTATATACACATACCTATAATATAAGTCCATTAAATGTTATCTGCTTTCGTGTTGCAGACGACATCGTTGCATTTTGTCGTATACTTTACCTAATCTTTCGTTGAGTATTTTCACATTATTTTCGGGAAATTGTGGCAACTCTTCGTGATAAACTTCATGATGAACTAATGAGTTTTGAAGTTCTTCTCCAATATTGTCATTTAAAAATAAATTCTCTACACTTTTTACAGTAGAGTCTCTAAATACGCACACAGATTCTAACAAGGTTTCGTGATACGGTGCGTATTTATCTAAAAGTCGGTAGCCATGCAGAAGCCCAGATTCGTTGTCAAGGAAGACTAGTCTACCGGAAGTCTTGTGTTTTTCTAAGTTATGTGCTGGACTCGCCATCATTTGAGAGTTCCATTGTTGATTAAACATATTATTTACAATTCTGTCTAAGTTTGCAGTCAGATAATCGAAAACTATTAAATCCGACCATTGCACAAGTTCACATAATTCTGAAAGACTTTTGTTGAGTAGATTTGTATCCTCTGGGATAAGCTGTCTAGTTTCTTCTCTAAACTCTTTGGGAATGTATGCGGGTTCTAAGTCGTCCAGCCACCGGGTGAGAACCACAAGTTTATCATCAACCCATTGTGACATTGAAATTTCCTGGTTTACGCGCTCCCATTTTGGCTCGACACTTTTCACCATTGTCATCACAGTTGGAGGGACATTCTTGATCCCCAGGATTTTGGCCAAATGATAAGAATAAATTTCACCTTGAATCTGGTCGGTGTTCGGTCGATATCTGGCACAGGCTTTTGAAGAATCTTGTAGGGTTATCAGACGATTTTGCATGCGACCACAGCCCTCACTCAAATGCACAACTTTACCGTCGAAAACTTGCTTCCTCCATGCAGAAACCACATCTTCGCTGAATCCTGAAGGGCACAATTTCTCCAATTTTCCGGACCATTGAATTCCGCTAATAATGTCGGACAACTTGTTAATTTTTTCCTTCAAATCGAATGTATTTCCAACAATATCAAGTCTAACATTGTTCTTATGCAGATTACCATCCGGTGTTAACTTCAAGTCCTGAGGGTTGTTTTGAAATTTGTTCTGATTAGCATTCAAATTTACCATGACGCCATTCCGTCCAGGAGGTCGGTTGTCACTCGAACCTGCATCTTGTAACACGTTTTGCCCGTGGGTAAATTCTTGTTGACTTTGCGTTGGTCCCTTTAGTTCAACGTGTCCGTCATTTGATTTGAGCTTAGGGCGATTTACCTGCCGAATGTCATTACTATTCTGAGGGCCCCTGTATTGACTTTGTTGGCCTAAGCCTTGGTCTCTATTGAGGCCGGCTCTATTGTCAATGCTGGGGATTAAAGCAGAATTAAAGGATAAAGTGGGCACTGTTTCCTCTACATTTAAACCTAAGCCTTTTCTTCTGTTGTTCATGGAATAATCGAACTGCGCGTCTCTTGCGATTGAATTCACTAGGTAGTTGTCGGTTAATCCCCCTGCATTGAATTGTGGTACACTTCTGGCCGGACGATCGTGACCCAGGCTTGCTGCCCTGCCCGGTCCAGCCACGACCGGCAGGCGGACTAACAACCCAACTAACATCCCGAAAGTGAACGCAACACCCGTCATAAGGCAAATGGATGTCTTCATGATACCCCGACATGAAAATAGAGCAAAATCACTGGCTGCCATTAAAATCTCCACAGAGAAATTGAAAACACAGGTAAAATAATTCCCCTTATACACACACACTGTATCATCGGAGGGCTGAGAAAGTTTATCAGTAAACACGAATAAACAGAATCTAATCGACGAACACTTTCCACTTGGCAAAGTTAACCTTATAGATTGATGTATGTAAACACTATCAACCCAATCCTCAGCTCTATCGTTGTCGTATGTCCTTGTTAAGCAGAGGAGTTAATAGTTCCAGGGTTGAACTCGTATTGATGCCTCTACACTCGTTTTGGCTTGATTTATAGGCAGTAGATTGCAGACTGAGATAATAGTCATAACAATCATTAGCACCTTGTTTACTGCACTGAGAGTCGTTCCCGGCTTTTCATAGGTCCTCGGTCTCCTATAATTTGGTGACCGCCGACTGTGCTGAGTGCTCCCGCAGTGGACTCCTTCGGTCTTCACTGAGAGCCGGGCTGATTTGTTCGGCTGTCAGTCGGCTTGTCACACCTTAAACCAGGTGAAAAGTGTTCCCAGTCATTGTTAAAGCACTGTCCAGGTCGCTCATGTCCAGCGGCTATGGCGAAACGATTCACTGGACCGAACAATAGACTCCGATACCCCGCTGGTTGGGTTAGGTCACTCTCTCTTCGCAAAGCAACCTCAGCTTAGCTCAGTATGTAAGGGCCTAGGACTTGGCGTGCCGGCCTTCCCAGACAAGCCGTATGATCAGTGTTCACTCAGTGGGCTTGTAAAATCCGCTCACTGCAATAGATAAAAAATATATCCGTGTTAAACAAAGTCTTAAGTGGTATAGAGCTAGGGGTGTCATCTTCTTTACAGAAGCTGAGCGGAAACCACGAGCTCTATCCGCACACACAAAACACTTCTAGCATCTCTACTGATCAACGTAAATTAGCCTCTGAGTTAAGGTAGGACTTTCGAATCACGTCGCCTTTGTGATAAATGCGCAGGCGCTCAGGATACAGCGAATGATTAGACTCGCTAAGCTTTTGTTCCGCCCCTTTATCGTAATGTATCTTCTAACATTGACTACTATTTCAAACTGGAACACTGGACACAAAACGTACATAACACTTCGTTATAGGTGTCTATGGGGATACAAAACGTTAATATACTAAGCTAGCTCCAGATAATTACACTTTTGTGTTTCGGTCACATTTTGGGCTAGAGTTTCTTGTACCAGTTTTTTGAAATCTTAAAATTCATAGTTCCCTGGCCTGTTATAGAATATATATAGAAAATGACAGCGCTGTTGAATTTTCTGGCGGCCTGGGACAATTGAATGACAGGTCTTTTGTGCGCCCAGGCGAACATTCGCACAATGCGTATTGAATCAACCCGTCCACCACTCGTAGAACTTCATTAATAATTTTGACACTTCGGGAACCCACAATTTCGTCTTAATCTCATAAACCCAATGTGTTAAATGGGGACGCTATTGGGACACGGAACGCGGTTATAAATTTACGACTTAGGACTGAAAAGCCGCTGCTTACGTGACAATTATAGGATTCCTACCATGCATTAATCATGCGAATTTTCATAAACACAACACACTCATGAATTCCAAATATTTGGGCACCAAATTCCACTAAACACTAAATCACTAAAACGTCAATATAGATGTATTAACATTATAAAAAAATGTTTTATCAAAAGAGCGCAAAGACGCATATTTTTACGTTTAAGTATAATAACTGCATGGTGTAAGTCAATGTGAACTGCTGAATCCATTACTATTATAACTTTTTTCTCCGCAATGATATTCACTTATGGCATTTATATGAGTATTAGAGGGTAAAGAAATGTGATAAAAGGCTTTTCTATCAATATAATAAGATATACAATATATATATCCTGTGTACCAATACACATTGCGCCTTGTGCGCTGGTTAAAATAAAATAGTATACATATTCGAGTCTGGGGTGTCTGCTAAAACCAAACAGCTATACATTAATGCACTCAATGCTCATAAATTGTCAAATAACCGTTTTAGATAAATTTTAAATACACATTTAGACTCGTACTGTATAAGTAATCAGGCAGGTCTTTATGGATGACAACCTAAAGTTTTACTATTGTGCAACGTTTCGGTTTAGATGCTAACATCGTGTCCAAGCAAGTGAGAAAGAGGAGATTTAGCTTGGACCTCGAAAGGTTGCACATAAAACAGAAGCTGCCATCTCACACAGACTTCCCGTGTTACTTAATATGTTCAACTTCTAAATGTCAATTCATATACTATAAGAAGAATTCATGCTATATATACTAGAAAACTTCTTCAAATTTTACATTTTGAAAGTAAAGATTAAACATTTTTCTACAAATATATTAATATAACCAATATTTATTTAGAGCATACATATAAAGGAATACATTTCTCATTTCTAAGCCAGAGAAGAAATGCATTTATTGGCATTGATCAATTAATTATATTTCAGAAATTATTTCGACAGGATCTTGCTTCTTTATCAGTTCAACTGTGACATGATTTCAACATAAACTGACACCTTAGATTTTCGAGAAATCAAATCGAATTAATTTTTTTCTCACAGTTCTTCATTGCAGATGTTACATCGAAGTGTCAAATAAAATATGAACTACCGTGGGATAGTTTGACCGTTACCTTCTGTTCCCGAAACTGGTTACACCAAAAAGTCTCGATTTTTTTCCCACACGTAACTAGTGGTCATTGATCGTGAGCCTACTGTCTTCGTCAGTTGTCCAGCAATAGAACTGCCTAAGACCACATAGGAGTAAACAAACAGTTTTCTTTCTTGTAACACGCTTGGACAAGAATAACTTGATCACAAAGATCGGTTTAACTTTTGAACAGCTCGTTTCGCAAAACAAAGAGCGGCTTTCCTCAAAAGAGTGGACACGTTTGTTTAAGTGGTCAATGGATTTATTGAAAGAAATTCATGGACACAAAATAAACATTCTACAAAGCAACTGTAGGCCAAAAGTGCTTTACTACACCAATAGATTGCGTAACAAAGAGACAGCTTAGGCTCGATTGTCCAAGGTGCCAGTCCAGCTATGCCAAACTTAACCTGGTGTTTTCAAGCGACTTTAACTAAAACAACATTGGACGAAGCAGTGCCTTGCATCTCCTAGCAGTACACGGTAGAGTTATTTCAAGGGATAAACTAACATAGCCAGAAAGCTCATTAAGGAACAATTTTTGTGATTTCTATTCAGTTCGATTAGAGATCACGAGCGGATTACGCAAAATCGGATTAATCTTAGAACATTAACCGCACGGTACGGATTATCGATAATATCGTAATCAAAGGTTGATTAGTCCTCTAATACTTTGACCCTACAACTCACTGCAGCGTTCATCTAGTACCACGCGAATCAAATTGTGACACTTGATTAATCCATATTATTAATAAAATAAAACGAGAAAAATAGGTAAACAATTATTAATCAATTGTTTAATTATTGATTACTAATCACCCTGACACTGATCACCTGTTTGTGTTTTAAACCGATACTGATCGATCTTTCATAACTGGTATGTAAAATAAGATAAAGTTTTTGCTACATACCAGTTAAAGGGGTTTTATTTTTAAATTAAGTGAAAATGTTAAGACAATAACTGAAATAAAGATATTACGTTAAGCAATAGAGAAATAACAATTTGCAGAGACTTTGGCATATTTCCCAAATGTTGCTATAGCTAACATCTGTATTCTTTGACAGCATAGTACATAACATGTGTATAATTCCTGCATGTGACCACCATAACTTCATTTCGCCCCATGATTTCATCATTTATAATGACACAGTCTTCACATAATTGATACTCTCATGAGGATGACATGAAAAATGCCTAAATGTAGGAACAAACTTATCATTGAGGTACTGCACTTATTGCTAACCGAGTACTCTTCCGCTGAATTCAAGGTTTCACAAACAGTTATTAAATAGACTTTGTTACAACTTTAATGAAAACGTCTCTTGTACACTAATTACTTTTCATTCATCTACAATTACTTGTGTCACATTTACTGGGCCTCTGTGGCTTCTTTAATTACGAAATAATTAAATGATTCTACAAATGCCTTAAAGCGGTTAACGCTTTTCTAAAACTGTAGAGGTTTCCTTTTTCACCAGCTGTTTGTTATAAATATAGCCTCGAACAATGTGTGCCCCAAAACTTGAACACGGAGGTTAATTTTCTTAATTAAACGTAAAACTATAAAATCCCTCATTTAACGAGCAATGATGCAATTTAATTAGTTCCTTCTTATATCTATTTTATAAAATTATTATTTTGCGAAACTTAGTCATCATTATGAAACTCCTTGCATATTTCGAGATACGGGATATTTATTAGCAAAAGATACAAGACACATATATAGATTGACCTATTTTCTGTATTAATGAAAGTGTCGTTATATCCCTTTGCATAATAGCTATAAATATAAATAAAAGTCACAACTTACTCAATGACAACACACGCATAATTTAAGTTGTATTTTTTGTACCTGTTTGAAAGCAATATATTGTGTAATATCTCATTCATTACAAGCAGCCTTCAAGTTCTATATTTTTGTATTAATGTAAAGAAAGAAAATTATATATATATGCATAGAAAGTCATATAGTTGCTCTATGCAGAGACATTATTACTATATAAGTGAGAGTATATTTGAGTTACGTCATTTATGGAACGTCTTTATTTCAATTGTCTTAAAAATCGACGGATGCGGGTTCGAATATCGGTCAAAGTGGAAATAATGTTCCTTTCGTTTATAATATACAGTTATTTAAATGCGTTCCATAACATTTATCTGACAAGTCTTCTTCTCTGGTTCAGAATTTCTAATCTATTTACGATCAAGGGTATTTCACTTATATATCGGAAGCGTGCTTCTACGCAAAAAAACAAGACTGACAAAAGCCTTAAAGCGTGAAATGTTATATGTCCAGTTGAAAAAAAAAGCCTTTAGAGATATACACACAGCATGAGTATGTTTAAAAACATACTGCCCTTAACCAGAGAGCGCCTCTATAACAGGGAGTCTAGAAGTTTAATTTTATAGTCGTAACGGATTCGAACCCACGCATCGGTACAAGTGACACGTACTATATATACTAGCCTGCCATGCAAGCTTGTTTAATAAGCACCAGAATGAAGTACCTATTTAGTTTCAGGTAAGCAGTTGTACTTATATTGCTGAACATTAAAGTGAGCCATGCTTGAGCCTGTCAAACTGAATTAGTCCTCAGAAAACGATTCAGTGATGTATAGAGTAATTAAATACCTACAATAGTGCTAGTTAGGGAGGTGTCCGTTTTAACAATGTATGTACACGTCCCTTATTAAATTGGCGCCAATTGGACACAAACATCGCTCCGAGCGAAAAGATGAAAGTATGTGCAGTTTACTTCAAGAGGTTATTCATTTATGTACTGAATTTATAAACTGACTAAAATAAGGTATAAGAGCTTATAAGTGACCTGTAACGCTCCGTTGAGCAGGCATTTCCATATACATCTATCTATATGAATATTGTGTAAATCGTAGACCGACATCTTTACGGTAGATCGCCGTACCTTGTCTGGGCGAGTGGACAGCTATTTGCCCTTAAGCGTACAAACCGAACGTGAGCGACATCCCTAACACCTACAACTTTAACCCTGTCGTATATTATCTTTTTTTCTTTGTAAGGACAATTTGACTATGTTAGCCTCTACGCCCTGATGAGTTTTACAGGCTGGTATAGTTTGTAACTGTCTCCCAACACCAGTAGACGAGTTCCTTTGGCACGGATGACTATGTATTGTATAGTTTGCTAACTTACTAAATCATCATATGTTAATTCAAGTTGTACGCTTTTAAGCATCTTCCATGTTAACAGGCCGAGTTAAACCGCCCCAGGCAACTAATAACAATAATTACCCGGTGACTGGGAAAAATACACGATCTTAATATCCGCGACAAACGCATCCAGCATAAAACAAAACTTATAAAATATGCTAAGTCGAAGTTAATTAGTGTCCGCTCATTAATTTATGGATTCCTAAAGAGTTTATTGCGAGATAAAATTCGATATTAAAATCATAAATGATTCGGTAACCGATGGAGCGTCAAACCCATGAGCAATACATCCGTGAGAATGCAGGGTGGTTTCAGGTGTCCAGAGAAATGCTATCGCTTTATTTAAAACGCACAAAAATAAGTCTTCCAGGATTATCGGTTGATAAAATCCCCATGTATACCGCTTAAAGGAGGCTTGGGATCCCTTATGAAAGTCAGTCTCCTAGAAGTATCGGTTGATAAAATCCCCATGCATGTATACCGCTTAAACGAGGCTTGGGATGACTTATGAAAGTCAGTCTCCCAGAAGTATCTATAGATAACACTTCGATATATATACAAATACAAAACTATTTAATGATGTAGTACCCAATATCTTATGTGTCATCTGATATTGACACTTTGATAGAAGTGCATGGAATACTTTTTATTTCTCGGTATCTCTATCTGCTTATTGCTGTTAAATTATACGTGTAATATCACAAACTCTTTTAACATTATTGTCATGATTCAGAAGTCAATATCCATATAAAGTTTTGATCAAAGGTATACCTTGACGCCGTGTGTACTGAATTTTTAACCCACAACTGCAGCGACAAGTAACAAATGTAACTCTGCATTGTTATCCCTATCTGGAACATCTGTTCCTTAAACCTTAAGCGAAAGGGTAAGTGTAACTGAATCGAGCCCACATCTATTAGCATGCAATAGAGTCAAACGTTTTCCCCCTCGATGTATATAAACCTTTGTTGATAACTGAGTTGATCTTAGTTACCATGACGACACGATAATTCCAGTAATGATTTATAATGTAAGGAATGAGGATTAACACAACTGCTATGGTAAAGTTAGGCAGCTAGAGAATGCATATTTCAGACAGCCGCATTTTGTCAGAAGCGCAAATTTTTAAATTCGTATAAATGCAATTACTTTTAAAATCAAAAATTTACTTGCAATACCGCCAACTTTTGCGACAGAGTAATAAAAAGGCTTTGTAATCATTTTGTTCATTCGAATATAAACGTTGGGAAATATGGGTCTCAAATTTTGTTCATTTTTAAATTACTTACAACAAAAGCTTCTTCGAATCCGTTTGGCGATTTCAAATTAACCTCGATGCTAAATTGTCTAAATTGCTCCTCGTTAATTTGAAGTGGAGGCCTGATAGACTCTCGACAGGTCCCGTTATGCCATTTGCTTCGACAGCTTTCAGGTAGTTGCAAATAAACGAATATAATTAACAATCCTTATTTCATCTCCCAAACATAACTACTATTTGCGTATCTGTAGTCGATATGTCTTCATCACTGTTTATGTAAAGAACGTCTTTAAGATATAACAGCACATTTTAAATAATACATAACGATTTTTACCCACACTAAAAAAGTCAAAATATTGACAACACATGTACGCAAAGCAAACATATTTATTGACTCGCTGCCCTTAGTCAATATTTGTATAAAACGCTGTACGTAAGAACTGTGTGAAGCAAGAACGAACGCAACAGATTTGACACAATTCATTCATTTCATCTGCGAAGGACACGCAATATTAATGGTACCAATGTCCTTGATAGCAGACGAATCGCATATCGTTATGTCCTTTTCAAGAATACTGTTTTCCCTTCAAATTGATTCGCTCAACGCCACAAGTTACATATATCCACATCTTAGACTCGGCTGTGACTCAGTTGATTGAGTGTTGGGCTGCCGAGTCCCTCCCCTTCGTATACCCGCTATGTAGGCTTAGAATTTTCTGGTCGACCGCAGGTATATTAGGGAAGTTTTTCGGAGGCTGCAGAGATCACCGGGTGTTTTTACGAGGTTTTCCTCCACACAACGGCTACTCAAAGTCGTGTTATCATGCAGTGAAATATACCCATTGAGTACGATGTTTGATATATATCTAATAACCATTCATTTCTAAAACAAATGGCACACAACTGCATAAAACTACACGAAAGAGTGCCAGAAGCGATAAAAGACACTATACAAGATCTTCAATTTGTCCTCAAGCGAAAGATATAATAGACTTAACAATACCATAGCCGTTCATTTTAGGACAGTTTTCATTTTCCATATCAAATACAAAAATTTCTCATTTACTATGATTAACAGTTTGAAAAAAAAAGCCGTCTATACTTATATTAGTCCGTATTCCAAATATAATTTAAACGAAGCATCACTATTCCTTCCTCGTGACTATATAATAAACAAGGCAGACTTTGTATATGTTATATATAATAAATTAGCAACACGTGGCACTCGCAAAATACTGACACAAAGCTTCAATACTGGACCTTCTCATTTCTTTTAAGAAACTAACAAAACGGAGCTGATTTATTGGCAAAGAATTCAGAAATAGACCTCTCGTCCTGAAGCAGATATATATGTATAAGAGAGAATAAACGAACGGAAAATTGCTATTCAGAAGAGTAACGATTTTTATACTAGTTGTGTACTTAAGCTGTTTGAAATCGGTATTAGGCCTATACATGTCCCTAATACGTGTTAAGTTTATTGTAGAAGTTGATCGATTATCGTTAAGTGTTGGGCTATGAAAAACGAGGGATACTTCAGTTTGTGTATTCAATGTGACAAGCTTGTTTGAAACATGAAAAATAGAGACGTTCAAAAATCATTTAGCTTGAAATGAATTCTAGGGATACGTGTGTAACCAAACACCAAAAGCTACTCAACCCAGTGCAGAAACCAAATTGACCACACTGTTGTGAAATGTAATCAAGCATGAAATTGATACCTGGTAATTGACAACTAAGATAGATTGACAGGTGTTGACATTCGGGCTCCGCCTACTACACGGACGATTATTCAATCAGCAATAACACCTCCCATTTTAACAAGCGATTTCCCACAAAAACGTCAAAGCTAATCCATTGCAAAAATAACCCGAAGCGCTCGCAGCAATTACTTTGATCAAAGCGCCGACCTGATTGAGAACAAAGGTGTTAGATAGTCACAATGAGGTTTTAATAAGGGTGAAGAAGATGTATTTATATAACAAATTTGATCCGATAAAATAGAGAATAAAATCTACACAATACGGAGTGTTGTCGCTTTATGTAAGTCAAGATCAAAAGCTAAAACCAATTTGAAATACAATACAACCGATAGCGTGGAAACCAGCGGAATTTGTCAATGTATTATAGGCGGTAACTTAAGGTATCCTTCTGAACGAGCTTCTTGTCTTTTATTTCTGCAGTCCATCATTCTCGGTGGTGACTATAGGGTACTTCAGCCTTAAGCATAGAGTAATTGTTAGGGAGGGGGGGACGCACTGAGAAGACGCGCCTTGCACATTCTCCACCTATGACCAATCTTCCAAAAAATTCGTTCATTGTTATCTCTTTCCCTTTAGGATTTTTTTTAAAAACTAAAATTGAAATAATTTATCAAAATAATATTTCTTTTCAAAGTTTGCATTCTAATAAGAAAAGGACCAGATGGTAATTATGACATAAATATTAGTTTATATCAGAGTCTTTTTCCCCACGAAGAAAATGCAAAGAAACTAATTGCTACATTTACCATCGCCATAGATGAAAAGTCGAGTGAGATAAAGAGGGGTTGCATTGCGATGACGAGAAGACTCTGGTCTATAACAGTGTTCTGTAACATGTTTTAGGTCATTCTGTGGATGTGGAGATAAAACAGTGAGCTAATTACAGGCTGAATTTGATTATGGTTTGATATAAACCGAGTTAAAGACACATGGAAATTCTCCTGTGTATTTGATCACAGGTAATCTGATTTACTAAAATTATATTTTTTCCACCTGTAATTCTACCACATACATTGAGTTACGTAGTATATATGCTACGTAGAGGATATTTTCTGCGTCGCCGTGAACTACGGGAAATAATCTGGCATAGCTTGAAGCATCATTATTAACCTTAAAACAGAACGTTAGTTGTACTGTTACATTTGCTTATAATGGAATAATGTAGATAAAATATGGCCTACATAAAAAGAAAGAAAAAAAGCAACAAAAAAAACAAAACAAACAACTATGGCCTCCGTATTTGATATTGAGATAAGCCTTCAATAATGACCAGTGTGTATGGAATAAAAATAAATAAAAAATAAACAAACAGACAAAAACAGAAGAAGAATCCCACAGAAGGCTTGATTTACATCAACAATCGACTTTACAGGTAAATGCGTATTTAAATTCACGTCACAGCTGGCAACAATGGCGACTTTCACATGCATGTATAGTGTCATAGATAGAAAAATACCTATACCAAATACTAGATGACGTGACGAACGTACTTATACATGATAAATAACCTTATGTAAGGCAATATTTACCTAAACAAAGCATATTACATATCCTTAAAGACAATTCACGTCTGCTATCAATGGTGACTTTCATCTGGTATAACGAACAAGGCAATTCGATTTGGTTCATAAAGTTGTTTGGCACAGTTCTGACAAATTATGACTTTCGCCGGCGGCAATCCACCATAACAAAGGCTCTGTAAACAGCAGCTATAACATGGTACTTTGGCTCAGCGTCTCGCGTTAAAGCGGTTGCCATGGTAACCAGGTATGGAATATCAAGATAAATCTCATGTTCAAATAACATGTGATATTCCTTTCTAGACGAAGGGACCAACTATTGTCAATCTGCGTTTGGGAAAATTTTAGGTATCGTTCTACTAGTAGCCCGTTTAGCTCGGTCGATAGGGATTCGCCCATGCCTACACCTTATAGCATAGCTGGTTCGAATATTGATGAAGGCATACAGATGCTTTTGTGTTTGAATTTTAAATTAAATATAAGAGAGAGCGATTTAGGTGCTTGGCTATACCAAATATATGACATCAACAAATATCCTTGGACTGAATAAAGGACTAATCTAAACTGTTCGTCTTCAAGTGAAGTTAAACACTTGCCGTCATTAAACTGTTGCCTGCATACGATTAGAAATCCACCGAGCCTAAAAGACTTTTCAGACATTCTCCGTATGCCTGTATTATGTAATTGGGACAATTTCATACATTCTACAGTAAAACAACTATGGAAAATAATTGTTTTTGTAATGAGGATTCATCAACCTGCCGTAAACTAACCGTTACCTGGAAGTTGACCTTACCACGAACTGAGCCGTAATCTAAACCTAAGCATGGAAGGAACCCGTAACTGGACCTAGATCTAGTCCGTCTAGCTTAAAGATTTATATATATTTTTGTATAAAAATGTAGAGAAAGAAAATTTTGCTTGCTTCCACTGGGATTCGAACTCGGGCCTCTGGCTAGCAGGGCCAGCGCTCTAACCGACTGAGCTACATAGGCTCGAGGTAGAACGAACGAATTTTTATCCAGGTTAAGGCTGCAAATCTTTCTCTACGGTGAGCACTGACACAGGGACATTGAAATAGTGTCTTTTTTTATATAGATATTACCCACAAATGTGTTTGTTGTGTTGGGTAGGCTACTTGTATAACATTGGTTCAGAGGAGTGATGACATAAAGTGTGAGACTGTATATGGCAACAGGTACGATCTATTTTAGACCAGGAGTTGAATACAATGACGATATCGCTATTAGCGACGTGCGACATCATCGTCATAATTTTAAATCATGGTGGTGTGGCAACAATCGGACGCCTTCACGATGCGTAATAGCCCAATAATAATCGTGTCAAGTTTTGTGCCGATTTGACTGAAATTTACAGAGCCACGGCATTTTATGACCGGCCCTATAATACATTTTAACAGTGTGCTTGGCTTGGATCAACAAAATCCTACGATAATCCTACCACACGACTTAGACCTAAAGCGGACCCTAATCGTCTACTGATTTGAACTCAACCCTTATAGGCGCAGTGTTTCATGTCGTAACCCGGAACATGCTTGATGTTGGATATCATTTGAACGTCTGAGCCCTCATTATCCAAATAAATATAGTTTACATTGCCACCTTTTCTTAAGAAATACAAGTTAGGAAGACATTGGGTTGAAATTTGGTAGGATTTGGAAGATATAATATGTATGACTTGCCTAATAGTGTTAGCTTCGGCGAATCTGTCAGTGGAAAACACTGCTTATCACCGAACAGATGTTTAAATACACGTAAGATGTATAATGCCATTAATAAAATACTGGCTATCTGGGACGTGCAGCTTTGGAGAATATTAATATCGCTCATTAATGTCCCTTTTTTTTTATTAAAACATTAACTGGTTATTATCTTTGTACATTAATTCAAAAAGTAGAAAGAAAAATATTGCATGCTAATTCTGACCATTATTCACGGCAAATATAGCAATATAGGCCTATGCCTTTAGCGAACACTTTGAAAAAGAAACTACATCTCCTCGGGTATCAATTAAATTTCTTAATAAAATAAGTCTATGACTAGAGGGATTCACACGCACCTGTTTGTGTCGACGTCACAAGTGAATCTCACGCATCGTTATTAATTACACGGTATTTATGCAAATTAGGTTACCATGTTTAAAACCACTTAAAGCAGTGAGTTGAATAACAATTCGATTTTATTAAATTAAATACCATCTAGAACGGAAGGGAACATTATTTCAATATATCTCATACTTAATTAGCTTTTAAAAACATTAAAACGTTCTCCGCAAAATTTAATATGAATAGACTACGAAACGGACATAGACTAAACTATCGCAGGTGTTCATTCAAATCGCCTTGGGAAGATGTCGCTGTCCCACTTTTGAAATCGACATTTTCTTAAGGCTTGTCAATCATTATTTTTATATTAGAAATTGACTATTGCAACCTGATCGCCTCATTTCACAATTTTAAAACCGTTTGAAATCTTCTTCTGAATACAAATCTTGTTTAACTAAGCAGCAAAGGGTTGATAAAATCTTCATATTGTAAGGCTGTTATGAGAGTCTTTAAATTATTAAAAGATTAAAGCCAACGCATCAAAGCGCACCGTGAAAGGCATTTCATTTATTGGCGCTGACTTGTTGAGTTCAAAGCAAGGAAACGTTTACGATCAAAGAAAGAATAGGGCAAACTTGATCTCGGCTATTATCTCTTTGCCTGACTTTGTGACAGTCTTGCACCTATTCCATATATATTTGTTAACTGAATTGCCGATTTATATAAAATGATAACCCACAAGCTGTTAAGCCTACATACCTTTGACAATTATATGAAATAGACACGACATCTGGCAGTGAAATTGAAATATGAATATACATATGATTTGGAAAAGTGGATACATACCAATGAGAAAATTATACACAAAAGGTGTTGATTACACGTTGTTTTTATACTCTACAAAATGCAAATAAAACGTATTGGTACCTTAATGAGATATTAAATCAACGTGGACCCGCAAGTTTATCTGCATTAAATGAATCACATAAGTTGGTAATATACACGACAAACTGTTTATAGCTTGAAGCTAAATTTTATTCCACTGCAGGAGTACATTTACTACCAAGCGCGTCGTGTCTTAAGTGTTAGAAGACAGCAATAATGACGCGCTCGGCACTTAATCCGACACTTCTTCTAGTCCCGTTAAGAATACACCGTACTTAATACAATATATAAATAGTTACTTATTATCTAGAGGATGCGGTGTCATTCGCCCCATCAAATACATTCTTAAATTAACACAATGTTATTTGTTTGTTTGAGTGGGATTTTACGCCCTACTTAAGGTTATTTCACTTATATGACGGTGCTCCAGCACAAAACCACCTGAAAACTCGAAAACCACCTACGAATCGCACGAAGTGAACGGTAAACTTTCTTCTGTGTCTAATAACGAGCGATCTAAGGTAGATTTGGTTTGCTTAGATTGTTTCTTAAGGTTGATTCACTTATATACGGCGTGCCAGCCCAATGGTTGGATAAAACCATCCTTTCGACACTGGAAACACACAACACTTTACAGGACGAAAGACAGGACACCACAACAACGGTATCCTGATGACCCAATAGCTTAGCACAGAGACCGCCAGGGCACAGTAAACCCCCGAAAACTACCCGCCATAAGTTAAAGACTTACCAAAAAGGCGAAAGCTCTGTGCTGAGTGTAAGTAGAACTTCTCGTCAGATTCTCACACACAATGTCATTTACCGTTTATATGTTTCACCTAACGTCTAAGCTGGCCGAAAACTAACAATAAACGAGCTTCAAAGTGCCCACAGTGATATTGAAAAAACCTTATGAATTAAACTATGTATATCAATCACGTGAGATTTATACCTATATATTTTTAACGCATGGGTGACGCTGTGTTTCTTTTCTCACGCCCTCTGTACCGGAGCGAATACTTAATATACAAGAGTAATTGAAGATAGCCCAAAGTTTAGAGGAAATAAACACGATATGCCATGAAATGAAAACCTGTACATTACGATTGAAATATATAACATACGCGTAGAAATTAATTAGAGATTTGTACATATGCGTAGCAATTAATTTTCTAGCGGTCATGAACAAATGTCAGACACGTTATGCTTTCATATCAATGCTAGGGAATGTTTTTATGAGAGTTTTTTTTCATATCGTTGAAGATAAACCACTAAATTATGCAGGTATATATATATATGCATCAGCCTTTTATTAGGGAAAACATATCCGCGAAGATTCCCATTGTATAAAGTAGTCTAAACTATGTATAGAATGTCTACAACGGTTTACCGGGAATAAATAAATAAATGATACAAAGGCGGTCGTAATAATAAATCTAAATATTACGAATTGAGAATTGCAGTTAATAAATTTGGACGACAAAAATTTACATTGCTTTAGACAAAAAAATAAAACAGATTGATATGTGATGTAATTTTGAAATAGACACATACGCATACATATATGTGTGGCAGATACAAAATGAAATGGACAATTTTCGGATGCTTCATATATCTTTCCAATAAATCACGCATTTCGATTGGCTAGTGGGCATTAGCCCCTCGCGTGCCGATGTTGGTCCAGCAAATAGGACGGCAGATTTACTGCGTGAGTTGCCTAGTCCCTCGAGACATACGCTCCATCTGGGCAGTTTTTGTCTTCATCCAACTATTGCCAGAGCCTTTAGACAGACAAACACTATAGAAGAACATCGGATTGAAATTAATAATAAATCAGTTCAGTATGTGGCCCTTGGGTTTTGTTTTTGATCTTTCATGCGAAGCTAGGGGGACACATACAGCAGCAAAGGAAAACTTGATATCAAATACACATACACAATACTCTCTGGGCTCTCTATGTTAATTTGATCCCATTGTGAGAGCCTATCTGATAAACTGTCAACAACAAACACATCAACTTTGGCTGGAGCCCGTTAAAAGTAAGCGTATTTCGGCTTGAGAGTTTAATAAATTGAAAGTGAATCATATACTGGAACATATACGGGTTGAATTAAGAAAGTCTACACACGTTTTATTGTTTTCTAAATGTTTTCGAGCCATACACATGTCTCATATTCAATGTTAAACAAAACAAAGCCTTTCATTCCGGCAAAATCAAATTTGTCTTAAAATTAAGAGATATTGTTAGCACCAAATGAAAACATGTTTAATTATATCAACATGTTTTTCCTATAAAAAGCTGCCTTTGCTGTAATCCCGGGACTCTTAGAGCACGGTGATGGCGATTCTGTCGAATAGAGGAAACGCTATGGCGAGTTTTATTAAGTCACCATTAAAATAGCTGTCAAATATTTGCAGCCGTTTTAAATATAGTCTGTACTTTAAAGCTGACATTCTGTAGTCACATAACTAATGGACTATGGAGTTAAAATGTCATTTCACGACAAGGTTAGATAAATAGTTCGAAGTTAGAAAGACAAATTTATCTTTAAGTTTGGGCTCCTTCAAAAACTATTGGATTTGAAAATTGCAATTGATGTCGGATTGGACTTTATACAAAAGCTACGATTGTTACTATCAAGTCTGTTGACTTTTCAGTCTACACTTCTAACAGCTAGCAAACACGTGCGGAAAATGTGGAAAGAAGCTATTTAACACCAAAGGAATTCAAACCCTTTGTTTTTGGAGGATAGTCCTTGAGATCAAACCAATATGACATTTGCTGTCCAGCCTAGAGCTTCAGGAGTCAGGAAGCGGCATCCAGCTTCAATAACGCGAAATTTTCACACGTTTTTAGCATGCTCTACCACATCAGAGAACTGTCCACGTGAAATAACAATACAGTTAGAACAATAGCATCCGGAAGATGAGGAGCAGAGTCCGAGATGAGCTATCTGTGGCGCAAGCGCAAGACCAGATGAGCCTGAACAAAAATTGAAGAAACGCTTAGCCAAGAAATGACAAGAGGCTGCGGAATGTCGCGATAGGTGGCGAAGAAACCAAAGCAACAGCTTCGCAATTTCAAATTTGTATGAAATAGCCACACACAGACTGTGTGTTTTATCTCTTATGGACAATAATTACACTTTAAAGTTAATTACGATTCTCGAAGCATCTTGCCAAAGCTTTACTAATACCGCTAAACAAATTAGTTATTTTGAAAACCCAAAATATATCGGTAAAACAATATTTCAGCTTGTAAATAACTGGAACCAATATATATCAATCATAACAGTTATTCAAATCCATTTGACGATATATAAGTTATACATAAACCTGGTATGCCGTAACCCCTTGTATTTTAGCGCCAATTTGTTTCATCCTCTCTTTGAGCTTTACCGGACCAGCTGCCATATTGTTAGCACATTTGACTCGCTGAGCATCAAGTGGTCAACGACAATGCTAGAACAATAAAAACAGAATGGACACATACGGAAACAAGGCATAATCTTACCCCAGGGAAACAACACAAAGCTGTCGTTCGGCTAATGACCTTTTGTTGGCCTTTATAAAGAACAGCTTCCAAAATATTTTTCCTCCCCAGTGCGCCATATTTAAACCAGACGCTGTCCATACTTTACAGTCCAGATGAGGTTTAAGTCGCTTAATCGAATTTATATATGATGAGATTCTTAATGCAGTTGCTTCCGTCTGAGGAATTCGCTGATCGTTATTCGTGTACAATTTTCTTTGGGATCCATGGTTAAGCCGACGATGGGGCTACCTAACGCGAAGCCTGGTCACCCTCCTTCCATGTGTTTAGTGAGGAAACCAACT
>JAVFBZ010142450.1:0-21078 GCA_032466195.1 Katharina tunicata
AGTAGTATTTTAAATTTATCAAGGAATACAAAGTAACTTCGTCAACGTCGAGCAGTTTGGTTTGGTTTGGTTCTCTTTGATTGGGTGTTAACGGCTTAGTTAAGGTGATTAAATTAGGGCGTGCCCTCCCAATGGGTATAGAAACCACCCTTTACGACACTGACGACTGTTAGGACATTCATAGGACGAGAAACAGGCCACCACAACGAATTGACTTCCTGATACCCCATAGCTAATTAATGATACCTGCTTAACGTGAAGTAACCATTAAGTTGGAAGAAATTCAATTGCGAGGAGTGTTGCTGACTGAAAAAAACTACACGAGATCCCCCTCCGCCATCAACCATACAAACCATCATAATTATACTGCATACCAATTATCGCAGTAGACGCAAACGCTTTAACACGTACCTAGTCAATAAACATTGATTTGAAACAAAGCAATGTTTGCATCAATTAGCATTATTACAAAATCGCCATTTAACTTGAACAAGCTTAGCAAAAGTAGCTCTTATTCACTTATCACTTATTTAGTAGTCTCTTTTTTTTTCACTTGCATTTACGTAGCCGGAATATGATAAACATTGATTTGTTGTTAGAGAGTAATATACTTACACATGGTGGTCTATATGTGAGCTCTACTAATCAAATGAAAAAGAAAACAAAGGCATTGCATGAAATATTATCCAATGGAAAAAAAGCTTAACACCTACAGATTTACTGTTGTAATGGAATAAATATCACTAGCTTTCGTAGATTATCAGCCAACTTCTTCAGGTGAAAATGTAAGTTCAAAAACGTATAACGCCGTTGGTTTATATATCCTTTATTGTCGTCTAACCTTATTAGTATATCTTATAAAGTTTTATTTGAAGAGCTGTCACGCTACGGCTCAGTTGGTTGAGCGTTGGACTGCTGAGTTCCCTTTACTGCATCCGGTTAAGGCTCGAACCCCCTGTCCACCTTAGGTACATACGGGAAGTTTTCCGGTGGCTGCAGAGTTTTCATAGGGATTTTATTCAAGGTTTTCACCATACACCGGCAACTCAAAGTCGATAAACACCTATCTAATAAATAAATAAATTTACTATAAGAAAGCATATGTTCGGTCGATAGCGATATTATAGTCCGTGATATGCGATGATACATTTCTAACACGAAATAACAGTTGGTCAAGCTACATAAACAAGATAAAGCTGCCAAAATCACAAACATTCAGTGTCTCTTATAAATCATTTATCGAGTGCCTCATTCCACGATCCGTGGTTAGATCGACATCAAGATTTATCACGTTACACAAGAAACATGACACAATTTCCTGAATCTTCAGCTGTAATTATTTGTAAGTTTTATAAAATTTGGATAATTTCATGACTCACGGTTTAATCGGCACCGCGAATGGCTCCCATGATTCACCAAAACTTCTTAGAAGATGTCAATTTAGAAATAGAACAACAAAAATGGGATTGCTGTAATCTTCTTTCGATGGATGTAGGTCTACATGAGAGATTTTCGAAAGAACAAAGCCGTTGTGGTAAATGCAATTATTCTACATGAATACTTTCAGCGTTTCGTTCTAATTCCAAACAGCCGTCTCAGTAGATGTTTAGTCGTTAAAACTAGTATAGAGACCATAGAACAGTGAATTATAGAAATTGCCAATGTGATATTTCGTCGACAAGGGTACATTGTTATAAAACACAGCACCTAACATAAGGATTGACCAAGTTTAACGACCTAACATAACTGGAAGAATTCTTTGATTAAATGTCAACCGAGCTGTTTAACGTCCAATGTTATGGGAATCGGTCGTGTTCTATCGTCGCTTTTTGGTTATACACTGGCTGTTACAAAGGGTATCAAATAAGCTGAGAACGGATTTGTGACGACAAAATGTCACAGTTTGTGCACGGTAGTATCCATACAAAACTATCGCGTTATGTTTGGTTCTCTTTTATCGTTCAAAGGTAGAATTGGGACAATGTAGGATTACGTGTGAAAACGTTGATATTTAAATAATATTACGGTTGATTTATTCATAGTAAATCCTTCTTGAATGGACATATGTATTTAATTTCCATGGAAAATTAAAAAAACAAAAACATCCCCTTTCTCCTAAATAATTGTTTGTGTTCGTGATAAATGTACTACAGTCTATTTAGTCATATGAGCTTGAATTGATCATCTTATTAAAGTTTGTCTAAATAATCAATCTGGTGATCGCGTTTATATGCATTATTCTGACGGTGGGGCCATCGTCCCTTCGGCCACTTTCGGCGTTAGCACCTACTGTCGGGAATCGTGACGGATTTCACATAGCCTTTTCTTAGCTTAGGCACTAAAGCTATATAACTTCATTAGAGTCATTATTTTTTTTTTACTCTCAGTGTATCTTGATCTTCACATCACGAAATGCTCCATTGCACACCATTTGGAATGATAACGCTAAATCTATAGAAATACTTGCAAGAAATTAAGTCTGAAATTGATACTAAGCTTCGAAAACTTTTAAAACATTTCTATCTGGGAAAATAACAGCGACTGATTGTATTTATCCCAATACATAGACACGGGACTTTCTTTCTTTTTGGAAGATTTATTGCAATATAAATTCGCAAAATAAAGAAAACAAAGAGATTCCTGGGGCCTTCATGGCGGAGAGGAGCGCACGTTTCCAAATTGCGCGCTTCTGTACGGCTCACAAATAGCCATCATCTCGGAGTACGAGTTCGAGCTGGGACTAATTTGGGTTCAGCTGCCAGATACCAGCAGAAGGTCGCGTGTTTTCTGGTTTCTTCTCAGTTTTCCCTACCAAAATAAAACTAGCCAATGATCTTACAGTTATGTTGGTCTAACATCGGAAGATAAAACATAACAAAAGACATTCTCCTCCTGTCTATTGAACGTACAAAGTCGACGTAACTTAAACTAATACATGTGAATCAAAAAGCCTATTCAGTTTACTTCAGGACTCATGATCTCATAGGCCACATGATGAATTATTCCGTAGAAAAGCGACATAAACTTGAAACATTTAATCTATGTTAGAGTACATGGGAATTATACAATGTTGATTTAAGATCTCATTAAGGGAATTGACACGTGGGTGTTACCCTTGAAGCCTTAAATAAAGCCGGGAGTAGAAATGTCACAACTGAGTCCATGCTTAAATGTATGATTATGCAAATGAATGCATTTTTTCAATATAAATAAAGACGGTTGTATATCTGAAGACGATTGTTTCTAATCAGATATCACATTTGTCCAATATATACAAAGACTGTTGTATATATGAAGACGATTGTTTATAATCAGATATCACATTTGTCCACTATGTATAAAGACTGTTGTATATATGAAGACGATTGTTTATAATCAGATATCACATTTGTCCAATATATATAAAGACTGTTGTATATATGAAGACGATTGTTTATAATCAGATATCACATTTGTCCACTATATATAAAGACGGTTGTATACATGAAGACGATTGTTTCTAATCAGATATCACCTTTGTCCAATATATATAACAAAAACTGTTGTATATATGAAGACGACTGTTTCTAATCAGATATCACATTTGTCCAATATATATAAAGACTGTTGTATATATGAAGACGACTGTTTCTAACCAGATATCACATTTGTCCACTATATATAAAAAACTGTTGTACATATGAAGACGACTTTCTAATCAGATATCACATTTGTCCAATATGTATAAAGACGGTTGTATGTATGGAGACGACTGTTTCTAGTCAGATATCACATTTGTCCAATATATATAAAGACTGTTGTATGTATGAAGACGACTGTTTCTAATCAGATATCACATTTGTCAAATATATATAAAGACTGTTGTATGTATGAAGACGACTGTTTCTAATCAGATATCACATTTGTCCAATATATATATAAAGACTGTTGTATATATGAAGACGACTGGTTCTAATCAGATATCACATTTGTCCAATATATATAAAGACTGTTGTATATATGAAGACGATTGTTTCTAATCAGATATCACATTTGTCCAATATATTTAAAGACTGTTGTATATATGAAGACAACTGTTTCTAATCAGATATCACATTTGTCCAATATATATAAAGACTGTTGTATATATGAAGACGACTGTTTCTAATCAGATATCACATTTGTCCAATATACATAAAGACTGTTGTATATATGAAGACGACTGTTTCTGATCAGATATCACATTTGTCAAATATATATAAAAAACTGTTGTATATATGAAGACGATTGTTTCTAATCAGATATCACATTTGTCCAATATATATAAAGACGTTTGTATATATGAAGACGATTGTTTCTAATCAGATACCACATTTGTCCACTATATATAAAGACGGTTGTATATAAGAAGACGATTGTTTCTAATCAGATATCACATTTGTCCACTATATATCAAGACGGTTGTATATATGAAGACGATTGTTTCTAATCAGATATCACATTTGTCCACTATATATAAAGACGGTTGTATATATGAAGACATCTGTTTCTAATCAGATATCACATTTGTCCAATATACATAAAGACTGTTGTATATATGAAGACGACTGTTTCTAATCAGATATCACATTTGTCCAATATATATAAAGACTGTTGTATATATGAAGACGACTGTTTCTGATCAGATATCACATTTGACAAATATATATAAAAAAAACTGTTGTATATATGAAGACGATTGTTTCTAATCAGATATCACATTTGTCCAATGTATAAAAAGACTGTTGTATATATAAATACGACTGTTTCTCGTTTTTAATCAGATATTACATTTGCCCAATATATATATATGGCAAAATACGTGCCTTAAAGTCTCTTTTTGTTCAGTGTTTCACGTCGTTATTTCACCGTTAGAGTGGTGTTGCTAGTTTATTTATTTTTTATTATTTATTTATTTATTAAACTTCAACCACATGCCCTGTAGGGTCCACTTATGGGCAGATAACAATGTACATGAATTTAAGTAGATTGTGCATAAACACATAATACATACATACACAGTCATATATAAAATATATATACATGTACATGTATATAAATAAATACGTTTTTTGAGTATTTACATTATACTAATATTTAAAACAAACAATTTTAATTAAAAAAAAGACATCAAAGTAAAATGTTTCTGAGTTTGGATTTAAAACTGGGGTAAGAAATGAAAAGATCTAAAGAGGTATCCCGAATAAAGGCTTCATTGTAATAATTCTGTACAGAGGGTTAAAAACTGTGTTTTCTCACATTTATCCTACATATTTTAGGTTTAAAGTTTTGTGGTGCTCGGAGATGACGCGAGGGAGCATGAAATGATATTTTAGATCGAGTAGATTTAGAGCAGTCAATATCTCCATGGACAAGTTTATGGAAAGTCAGCATATTTAAATAATTGCGCCTGCTTTCTAAAGATGGCAGTTTAAAAATAGATATTAAATCATCATAAGTATGAGCATTCCTATTTACACCACTTTTAAAACAGAGAAAACGTAAAAAATTTCTTTGGACACTTTCGATTTTTGAAATATAGGTTGATTGCCAAGGTGACCATACACTGGAGCAGTACTCCAAATTTGTTCTGACTAGAGAATATTATAGTGAGATGATTGACGTATTAGATTTAAATAATTAACAAGATCGCTTTTAAAAAACCAAGCAGCTGTAACGTTTTTCCGACAGTTTTTGTTATGTTGTACTCAAATGACAGAAAGGCGGATTGCCAAACTCCTAAGTCCTTTATATTGGTCTCTCTAGAAATCACTTTTTGGTCAAATGAGTAACCACACATATGTTTTTTGGATTTTTTTGTAAAACCAACAGCATAACATTTATCAATATTTATGAAAAAAACTGCCAGTCATTATACCAGCTTTGAAATCTGTCGAGGTTGTTTTGTAGTAGAATTGAATCCTCCATAGATCTGATTTTCTTAAATATTTTTGCATCGTCAGCATATAGCAGACAGTATGAATACTAGAGTAATGCCGGTAGGTCGTTCAGATAGAACATAAAGAAAAGAGGCCCGAGAATCGAACCGTGGGGCACGCCCGATGCCACGTGGCACCAAGATGACGTTTGACCATTGATGACAACACATTGTTTCCTAGTATAAGAAGAGAGGAAAGATTTAAACAGTCAAGAGCGAGTTGAAACCACCTTTAAACTAGTGGGAACATTTCCACATGCATAATCTATCAAGTGTAACTGAGGTAAAAGAGCAAGAAGTTGAAGAATGGCAAACTCATGGCGCCAACAAGTTTATGGTTTGAATCTCCCTGCCGGTATAAAAGAGGAGTTTCCTGGAAACCGTGGATATCGCTAGGTGGTGGTTCTTAAGAGGTTTTTTTTCGGTGCTTTGACACACCGACAATATAAGCGAAATATCATTGAATACGGCGTTAAACGATAACTAAATACGAGTTTATGCCATTTTGGCATGATAATTTATTCGCGCAGTTGATTAGTGTATTGTGGTGTATCTTTCTATGGTCGGCGTGAAGTATTAATTTGATAGACTAACAAACGATAGACAAAAAATCAAAACCAAAAACCATCGAACAATTAAACAAAACCTAGTTATGTACACATAACTCAAAAGTTTCTCTGTTTAATCGAATACCTTTTTTATTTACTTTTAGAATTCGATAAGAAAGTTCACACAATTGTTGCAGTCTTAAAATTTAGCTTTTATTTTCACTAAATATACCTAAATAACCAACTTGAACTTAAAGCTTTCGCAGGCATATATTGTCTTCAGTTCAGAACGAGCACCGAGATCTTTTCTACATTTGTTTACAAGCCTTCTAGAAATGCTGGTGGAAACACTCAGACACACAATAGTTAGTAGTGATCATACCTACTACCAAATGTTGCATAAAGTCTATATGATATTGATACACGATAGAGTGATTGAATTTCGGTAGCATTAAATCACAAATCAATGTAGCTCGTCATCACACAAAATCCGTAAACTCGGGTACAAATCCCGGTGGAGGCATTCAAGTTTGTTAAACATATTTACATTTATTAAATATATCCATTTGTATCCCACAGGGTCTGTGGGATATGTTTGGTGAAAATCGTAACACTTTCCAGAAACAGTTTCGATCCATTTATATGGAAGAACTATCGGACAATAAATTTGCTGATATGACATTACAGTGGTAGTAATATGGAGATTTATTAGGCCACTAGGATTATAAAATATTTCCACCCTAATTGTAGTGACCTGGATCGATATAAGACCTGACGGATAATTGAATTGAATAATATTTCAACGAAGGTAATCGAATTACATAGACATGTATTTTTGGAATTGCTAAAAATTTTGTCAATAATCAACAGCAGCCAGAAAAATAGTTTTGAAGGCCAGTCTGGGTGAAAACTGACAGAAACCGTTGCTTAATATGACTATATAGATTACAATATTACTGAATGGAATATTTAAATAATTTTTCAGCATTTTTTAGAAATCTGGAGAATTCACATATTCATATAAATTTTCACTTTTCGTTTTACTTTGACGCTTAATACTGGTTTGAAAAACGTATGTCAACGTATGTGAACCTAACAGAAAATAACTAGTGCTTTTTAATAATAATTATAACAATAATGGCGTTATGTAATAATTCTTGGTGGCAGTGGTCTCTAAAATTAAAGTACTGTTGCTTAAAAACGTTTTGAAGTTATTCTACTCGATCTCATTTATCTCTAACAAAGCAAAAAAGTACGCTGTACAATTTTCCATTTTTTCGAGTAACAGATGTATTCGAGGAGGAACAAAACACTGTCTTATAGACAAATTCAATAGCATGTATCTCCATCTAAAATCGTGATTGTCTGTGTGTTTTTCTGGTTTGTTTTATAATTGGAGCATAAACTGTTCACCATGTATCGAAGTTCCTGATTTTTGCTTTTTCTTTTTTTCTCATTTTCACATCACACTGGCGATACTTTTCTTGCCATATCTGTAATTTTTCAGACAGTAAAACATAAACTACTGATAAAAATCTTTCCCTTGAATTTAATAAAGAATTTGCAGATAATCACTTACCTGCTTGACGGCCTGTCCTTATTGACTCCGCTAAATGTCCTAAGTTTTTTAAGTGAAGCTGGGAACGCCAAGTAGAAAGTCTCCCTTATATTGGCGGATTTGAAGAGTATGCGGCAGCACCCTTGAGGCAGCTCTGTTACATTAGCGGACGAAAAGAGTACGTTCTTTTGCTCAACTTGAAATCTCGAAAAGACAGTTCCTCAAATGAAAAATCCCATTGAAATCTTTTAAAAGCTGATGATATCCCACGCCGATTCTGTTTGCGAATTAAACTTGACACCCTTGTCAAAGGTAATAGTAGATATTCAGACTGAGCCGTACATCATTTTTACAATATTAATCTGACTATACACTGTGTTTAATTAGAAACGAAAGTCCCATCAGCAGGAAGACTCCAATGTGTCCTTCCCTTAAGTCCGATGCTGTTGCTGTCTGGAAGGAGTGGCGTGCTGACGGTGCGTCACTCGGCCAACTCAAAATCTGTCGTCGCGGGAACTGAGCCGCGTAAGTAACAAATAATAGCACTATCCTTCTCCCTACCTGAAGGATTCGGTCGTTTGATTTTGAGGCCGTGAACGGTTTAGTCAGTTAGTCTGTCCGAAGATGAGCCGAGCGGACAAGTTGTTATCTTGACGTACAAGGTATCGGCAGGATGCAATAACAGTCTGTCAATAGGCTCCCGTTATCTGACACTCGACCACTGCTGTTGTCGTCTGCCGAAAAATAACTACTTTACTCTTTGCTAGATTTTCTCAATGAACTTGTAAAAACCCGACACTTTCATTAATCGACGGCCAGTTTGTAAGCTTTATAACAAACACCAATTGAGCTCGGTTAATCGATATGTACTTGACTCCCTAGACTTTACGCGAGCAGACGACAGTTTGTAAACACGATCCGTTCACATTGTCTCACTCGAGTTCTGATTGACTGAAAGCTGTAATGTGGCGATAAGCTCTTCCTCAAAACTCCAATGAAGACACCAAATTTTGAACTCTAAGACTTCCAAGAAAATATGCCCTGTGCCCTGAGGCCGATGACTACTCTCACTAAGCACTTAGAGATTAATCTCATCTGTTGGAAATATAAGTCATGTTTCCGTCTCTAACCTGCGGGGTGTATGCCGTAGAAACGTTCCATATTGATGACCTCTATTTACTATGGCTTACATCTGTACCCAACTCTCACTTGTGCCTATTATTCCAAAGCGAAACAATTTATCTGGTATTAATATTTTACAGCATGTTCTGTCGACTAAGGCGAAGTTTGTCAAAGTAATGGATGATTTTTTATCCTGTGTCGTGACAATGTTATTAAAGATTATGCAGATGTCCTTGTTGTGAATACTGCATAGTAGCTGGAAACTAAATATACTAATAGGCAAGATAAAAGTATGTTAAGGAAAAATCAAAAACATTTTACAGTTACTTATTATGTTTTATAAAGGGATATTATTGACCGCTGATCTTAAAATCCTGTTCTTACACTCGGAAGTCTCCCAATGTACTGGGCACTTCGACTCAGAATTGATACGATCTTCGCCATTTTGGCCGGAACTTTGTTACAGGCTGTTGGTAAAACTTTTAATGTAGCATGTCCCTTGAAGACAGAGTCCACAGTTTCCATCTGTTTTAGAAGAGGCATCACTCCTAAATAAAACGTATTCTTAAGTCATATGAAATTCGCTCTGTGAGGCAATGTTTGTTTATGTGTAACTAGATTTGTGCATATGGCGGTAAATAGGCCTCCGGCGAAACTTTTTTAGGCATATTCATGAGATACCACAATAACGGAAATCATCCGAGGTATTGCTGATTGGTGTTCTTTAGAATCGTGGTATTCCCCAATGTGACTCATTTGTTAATGTGATTCTCTACCGTCATTTTAGTAAAACGATACTAAGCACGGAGATCACGAAGCCGACGAATACGTACCACTGGCATTAATACGAAAGTCAGTTTTTGCCACGGATAATATTATTCCCCTAACAATATTCTCATAATAACGAGAATACAACCTCGTTTTTACGTGAATAAAATGCATCAACAGAAGTATTACCTGAACAGCTTCTGAGCAGCAATCAATGTAACTCAGTCCTAATTAAAAATAAAAAGGCAAAGGTCATGTGTATACATGCTCACCTACGGATAGCATTTTTATCAAACCTTAAGGCATTTCAGTGGCTGGTATTAAAGAGATAATTTCTCGCAGTTACGAGATAATTTCTTGTAATAACGATGTTTGTTCTCGTATTTATGAGATTTTTTTCTCGTGATTACGAAATTATTTTTAGTTACTTCTCACAATTATGAGATTATTTCTCGTTGTTACGAGATTCGTTTTCTTATTTACGAGATTTGTATTTTTATTTACGATATTTGTTCCGATTTGTTACAAGAATTTTGTTTGGAAAATAATTATATCCATGATACTAACTGGCTTCCGTACATTAATAATCAGGCAACCGAGCGAACAGGAACACTATTTATTTGAGTGTAATGAACTAAAATATGGATATCAGGGAATTAGTTTATAATCGCTTTGTTATTGTTGCTCTGCGGTAAAACAATATATGAACATAATGTTTAAATTATATGGAAATACCCAACATCAGGTGGGTGGCTATTTGTGCGGCTGTGATACATGTGAAAACGAGAAATAAGCCAGAATATATAAGGAATTTAATCTAGAAGTACTTCCCCTTAGCTGCATTTTATTGTCAAGTACAATTACTATGGGTAATGGGGGGTGGAGATGGGAGGGGGCGGGGCAAACCTGCACAGTGAAGTGGACTCAGCACTCCACCTACTCCTCAATAAACTGTGGCACTGCATATCCTGTTAAGGCAATTAGTAAATATGCTCAGCCTAAATCATCATAATAATCTTCTGTCCACACCATATCCATGTTTGTCTAACTCATATTCTAATTAATGATTAAGATATATAGATTTTTTATAAATGCAGAGAAAGATAATTTTGCTTGCTTCCAGTATATTCAACAAAGACTACCATCGATTATTGCCTACATAGAAGGCATACAGTTGATATTTAGCGGCTAGTGCAGAAATCCAAGGGAGGCTTAATACCGAATTCTTTCCGATCGCTGTTCTGATAAGATAGGTTTAGTGTATTGCCTCAGAAACGAAATTCCACGCATTAAGTTTGTTCACAAGATAAATTCATCATTCTGCTGTCTTTGAAAGCATCGGTTTGTGTATAAGGTAACAGTGTCATTAACGGGCCATTTTTTTTTATTCAGAATCATCATTTTAACCACCAAGCAAACACAAAACTGTTCTGTTTTACTTTGCATTGTCGTCGGTGATAAATGAAAGTGTGTCTTAAAGGGCAAGACCAGCTAATTTCGACCAAACTAAATATTTTCCACGATTATTTGGAAACACAATAGCCTTTGTCACATTTCCAACCGAGACAGCAGAGCCGTTAATTATTTAATTTAAAAACCGAAAGTGACGTGATTGTTTACAGCTAAGAAGGCCTCTGTCCTCATCGTGCCTGTCTGCTCGTGGTTGTGCCGGTTGATGATGGGACGTAAAACCAAGTGATACATCGTTCCCAGTTATATAAGCATCAATCGGCTCATCCATGAGAGGACAGGCACAAGCAGGACAAATTTTCATTGCGAACAATAATGCCACTTCTTGATGTTAAATTGACTAATTAACGGCTATGCTTTATAGCTTTCAAATGTGACACGGTCTATTGTCTTTCTAAGTACACTTGCAAAATAATAAAGTTTCGATCGAAAGTCGCTGGTGTTGTCCTTTAACGAACAATAGACTGTATCTGTTAATTATAACGGACTACTTTTACACTGCTACTGTGCATTAAATAAATTCGATTACCTTCCAGAATGAAAAAGAGGTTAATTAAACTTGTTGGAAGCAGCCCGGCACTTAGGCCTTAGCGTAACGTGAGGACATAGATCGCTTACGACGAAGTGTGTGACGTCATCACCAGCATAATAGTACTGCTTTAATTATGTGATTAGTGCATAGAACTATTTTTGGATTAATACATTTATGGTATACGCGGTACCATTTTAATACACTGTAGTTATATTTTAACAAATTTAGCTCTTTGTAATCAATATGTATATATATGTTAGCATTTGCAACCCAGTCGATTACAGTGCTGGCCCTGTTAGTCCGAGTCCCGGGTTCGAATCCCGGTTATGGCAAGCAAAATTGTATCTCTCTACATCTACAAAATATATATATTAACCCTATATGAAACAGAAAATATGTTGGTAAGCTAAACGTGGACAAGTGAGTTTTCCTCCTCTATTAAATGGGTAGCTTCCTTCACAATTAGCTTTTAACCATGTAAGTGAAATGATATTTAACAATATGCCAATCGAATGCGCAAATAGAAAGGAGAAAAACCTCTTTTATTATTTATGCTGCAATACTTTGACTGTCAGGGCATCAATTATTTGATCTCCTTCCAGTAAGCGATGGAGGTTAATTAAACATTATGGAAACAGCCTGGTACTTGAACGTTACACGAGGACAAAAGTGGTCGAGGGTGAGGTATGTGCCGCCGTTGTGAGGATACCATCGTACAATGGGACGCTTATACAGGAAGCATACTACAGGAATGGAATCTAAAAGTATATTATTTTGTATAATCGCATAAGGTTGTACATGTTTAGTATCAGTCCCTAAAATGTCCGATTATTTAAAAAGAATAAACTCTTCAGAATCAGCAAATACGTAAAAAAAAAAATATTTATAATGCTCATGGCCCTCTGTTTACGGGTAGTATGTCACAAGCTTATTTTCATTGTGTCACACTTCGCACTGCAGGAACATTATCTTTCAAACAAAGCTAACACAAAACTTTTCTTTTTTTTGTCAAGCACAAATCGCTGTTCGTAATAGACATTTGTATCCATGGAATCCACTTTGATACAGAAAGAAAAGTTTCGGAATGCGGTGTTAGCAACAGTATTTTTAAGAATAAGAATAAAGGCCTGCGTTTCCGTTATTGTGCAGAGTTAAAGTTATTCCTTTTTACAACAAAGAGAGTAATACAAAAAAAGAACAATTAATCCAATAATTTAATATTTTGCTAACATTAATACGTTGATCTAAATCCATAACTGACCTAGCCAGATTATCACCTACACTTTCATAGGTTGTTCAATGCAAAACCCTTTCAAATGATTTAATATACTATCTTGAAGGATGTTAGCTAGACTTAAGGGACAACGGAAGGCGGTCATTGGAACATTTACCAAGAACACATCAGCCCTTTAGCACTGAGCGTGAAATCAACTCATGAGAATGGTATGTCGATCAAACCGAATCGTTGATTCAAAATGAATTCATTATCTTTCTTCGGAGTTAAGATGATGGCATGATAAAGATGATATACATTATCATACCAACATGATTTTCCTATTTGGAGTTTCTCTTATTCTAGGTTAATACAGATAACGTGTCTTGCTTTATACTCGTCTGTTTCTAATTAGTTTGCGTTTATAGAAAAGAACTGTAGTACAAAATAACAGGCCTTTCTTAAAATCTTTTCGTGACTCCGTTTAGCCCTAAAAAATCATATAATAAAAAGTTATTATTTATTAATTGAGTAGTCCTAACATCGAACATAAGAGCGTTTCACTTATATGACGGTGTGTGGTAGAAAACCAAGAAAAAACCTCTTTAAAACCACCCCGCGATCTCCGAATCCACCGGAAAACTTCCCTTATATACCTGAGGTCCACAGGTGTATTTGAACCTAAACCGGCACAGTAAAGGGACTCAGCTGTCCTGGAATATCCTATCATAGAACAATTCGTAGGAAAATGACAGTTCACTTACAATTCATCGATTGAATTAGAAATTGTCTATCTCAAATGAAGCACACCACATCACAATGGATTGGATCGATTAATGATGTGACTGATGCTATTATTAAGCTGCTCCATCTTAGCGGTATGACGATCAAGTTTGAGATCTCTGTGAAGTAGGTCACGGGGGTTAATTAAGTCTAATGGAATTCACACGGTACTTAAGCGTAACATAAGGACATGAGTCGTGGAAGACCAAGTGTGTGCAGTCGTCAACAACAGAAAACTGGACTTTGACGGAGGTTTGTTACAGTTAAAGGTTGTCGAATATAATCGAATCTATAATTTTTAGAATGTCTCCAGTGTTGCCAGCTTCTGAAATTATAAATTTCAAAACGTCCTATTTGCACAAAATCTATTAGACACCTAAACGGTCTTCGTATGCAGACGACACTTACGTTGTGGGATTTACTTTCTTCGGTGTATCAATATGCAGCACAAAACAAAAAGCAGCTTTTGACAAAATCGAATAGGTGAAAAGTCACAAAAATCTATTAAGTTAAATCCAATACTGTAATGTTTTGCATCATATTTTAGTATGTAAGTAGGTCATAGTCCAGTATGTTCAGAACACGATACAAGGAAGTTGGGTTTTGTAATTCGTTAGATATTTTATGTACTAAGTATTTTATTCAGAAATTATTAAACATAATCGCACCGCTTGTGTTCGTTTTTTTTTTTGTTTTTTTTTCAAACTTCGCCTTTGTTTTGACCGTTTGATATTCAACGTCAATGAGTATTACAAATCATACTTCACGACAATACGTCAAGATAGTCTAACCGTATATGGAGTAAAGTTAAATCCTTCAAATCATTTTATAAAAATGACCATACATGGAATGTTGAACGTCTACTTGTTGCAATTTTCTACTCATGCTGTGTGTTTAAAAAGGAATAAACGGTACACTAATATCGGTCATAATGTCTATCGGTCAATGTGGTTACAGTTATTGTTACAAAGGTGTTGCAAAGATGATCAGCATTAGGAGGATAAGATGAAAACATTTCCCCTTTAGGCAGACCTTGTGATCTATTTTCTGTCGCGTATGAATTTGCAATATCAGTGAAGTGATGCGTTTTAGACAATTCGGTGTGAAGGATATTAGCACAATATCGTCAGCAAAGAGTATACAGTTCTAACAAAAAGGGTATAAATTGGTCCCGTCTTACATTTTTCGCATTTCACAAAAGAAGTCAATTCGATAATGAATGGCGAGAACGAAAGAGGAGGTTCTTGCGCTGCCTTCTACAGAAAAAAAAACGTATAAAGTCAGATTAGAACAACGCTCTGTTTGTCTTGCTGATTCACTCTAAAACAATCGCTAGACAGTCTGGAGTGCTAAATTATAAACTAAAACCACAATCATTTAGCAATGGAGCCAACAAACGGGAAATGATCCTAAGGTAATATTTGAATAACGCTAAAAAAAAAATAAAAATTACGACCATAACCTCAAAAAGCAAAGAAATATCGACAGATTTATTACAACATATTTCTTTTTTTTTTGTTCAAAGTCTGTATTCATTTTTTATGGACGCCAAGCAGAATCTACAAAACTTGACTTATAACAGCTGGGTGTTACACGCTTTGCAGAAAAAAGATTCGAACCTACTTTAGTATGTATCTAAACGTTGAGCAAAAATTGATATCCTAAGCACTATAGTAATGCACACCCTATTTAAACGAAAGATCGTGGACCTGTTCAAGTGTCAGCTTAACCTGGTGCGTTAGGGTCTGATAGAAATAGAGAGGCAACAGTTCAATAGTTTCTTTTCTTTTCTGACAGCTCTACAAATATTGTAAATAGGAAACATCTACAATTCTTATTTGATTAAATATCACTCATCTTAAAATATAAAATATTTAAAGTGCTAAAGAGAATATTTAACGGAGAAGAAATCTTGTGAAATATATAATTGTTTTGTTTAAATTTGTGTAAAACCAATAGCCTGCAGTGCGAATTTACATGGCTTTAATACCACAGTACATCTGCCGGAAGAAAACCGGACACACCAATTAATCGGCTTGCTGTTATCCATTATTTTAGACAATACTCCATAGGTACAGTACAACCCTATAACCCTACCATTCACTATGTAAAATTCGAACTATAAGCTACCAAATGACATTGGGCATTCATAAAATTTGTGTTTCGGATAATGTTTTAAAATTTACAAACATCGACATTAAGCTGGTTTCAAATACTTTTTTGTCATTTTTTTCTTTGGGGTTTTGCGCCGTACGGGGAAGACCGCAGCCAGTTGTATAACGGGGCAAATGTAAAAAAAATATTATCGCATAAGGTTGTACACGTATAGACAGTATCCGTTCTAACAATGTCCGATAATTTAAAAAGAATAAACTGTTCAGAATCAGCAAATATGTAAAAAAAAATAATATATATTTATAATGCTCATGGCCCTCTGTTTAAGGGTAGTATGTCACAAGCTTATTTGCATTGTGTCACACTTCGCACTGCAGGAACATTATCTTTCAAACAAAGCTAACAAAAACATTTTCTTTTTTTTTGTCAAGCACAAATCGCTGTTCGAAATTTACATTTGTATCCATGGAATCCACTTTGATACAGAAAGAAAAGTTTCGGAATGCGGTTTTGGCAAAAGTTATTTAAAGAATAAAGGCCCCTAAATATGTTGGTCTCATGCCTGCGTTTCCGTTATTGTGCAGAATTAAAGTTATTCCTTTTTACAACAAAGAGAGTAATACAAAAAAGGAACAATTAATCCAATAATTTAAGATTTTGCTAACATTAACACCTTGATCTAAATCAATAACTGAGCAAGTTAGATTACCACCTTCGCTTCCATAGTTTGTTCAATGCAGAACCCTTTCAAGTAATTAAATAGATTGTCTTGAAGGATGTTAGCTAGACTTAAGGGGCAGCTGAAGGCGGTCATTGGAACATTTATCACAAACACATTAGCCCTTAAGCACTGAGCGTGAGATCAACTCCTGAGAATGGTTTGTCGATCAAACCGAAACGTTGATTCAAAATGAATTCATTATCTTTCTTCGGAGTTAAGATGATGGCATGATAAGACGATATATATTATCCATGCCAACATAGCTTCCCTGTTCGGAGTTTTTCTTATTGATTTATACTCGGCTGTTTCCAGTTATTATGCGTGTATGGAATGGCACTGTATTACAATGTTATACACCTTTCCATAACACAATGTTCGTGGCACAGTTAAACCACAATCATTTGATAATAAGTTTTTAATATATTTGAGCGTTGTTAAACGTCGTACTCGAGAATATTTCACTTATTTTTTTTATTTTATTTTTTTTACTAATATAACAACTATGAGCTGCCGGAGTATTATCGAAAACCGGAAAGAGACCTCGTTAAAACGACCCTGCCATCTCTGTAGCCACCGGAAAGTTTATCTTATATACCTAACGTCCTCAGGTGGATTCGAGCCTATTTCAGGTACAGTGAAAGGGACTATCAACAATAATTTGTCCTTCTTATAGTGTGCATTCAATATTGTGTCGGATATTTTACAGCAAACATGGCCTGAAAACGTGTCACACGAATGATCTATAAATTCACAGAATGGACCAAACATAATGGTTAACTAAAGATCATACCATATCTTGTTTTATTATCTGCAATTTCGAATAACATGTAGTATGCGTTGACGGGAAGGTGCTGTTGTACACAGTAACACGACTTTACATGAAACGTTTTCTACACCAGTGTAACACAATTCAAGTAACATTGAACACAGCACAGGTTAAACAGTTCAGTTTTACAATTCAGCTATGGAATTAGAAATCGTATTTCTTAAATGAATGTTACAACATAACATGGGATTGCTTCGAAAATTATTTGACATTTTGTTTAACCTGTTCCATTTTAGAGGTAAGAGCATCAAGTTTGCGATCTCTGTGAAGTAGTCGACGGGGATTAATTAAATCTAATGGAATTCACACGGCACTTAAGCGTAACATAAGGACATGAGACATGGAGGATTAAGTGTGTGCAGTCGTCAACAACAGAAAACTAGGCTTTGATGGAGGTTTGTAACAGTTACAGGTTTGTCAAATACAATCGAATCTCTAATTTCTAGAATCTCTCCAGTTTTGCCAGCTTTCTAAAATTATAAATTTCACAAAGTCATATTTGCTCAAAGTAAAGTGCACGAAATCTATAAGGCACCAAACAGTCTTCATATGGAATGAAAGGAACTCCTAACAAGGAACTCATGTTTGTTTTGATAATATAATTCGGTTTTTTTATGCCAGCATCAGTAAAACATATACAAAGTGTTCACGGCTGGCAGATGATAAGGATGGCATATTAAAGCCTAAATATGTTATCTATACCAAAATGCCTTCCGTGTTCGGAGTCACAAACATGTATTTAGTTGAATTCAATTCTGTAATATTTTACAACATATTTTTGCTTGTAACTAGGCCATAGTCCAATATGTTAAATTCACGAAAAAAGGAAGTTGGGCTGTGTAAATCGTTACAAATTTTATGTACTAAGTATTTTATTCAGAAATTGTTATACTTTGTCGGGACTGTATTTTTTTTTTTTTAAACCTGTGTTTTCGATGCTGAGCCGTTGGATATTCTGTGTCAATGCGTTACAAATCGTACGTCGCGATAGTCTTACCGTCCAGTTTATATGGAGTAAAGATAAATTTTCAAACTCATTGCATACGAATGACCGTATATGAAATGTTGAACGTCTGCTTCTTGCAAATCTTCAACTCGAGCGTCTGTTTACAAAAGAATCAATGGCACACTAATATCGGTCAACATGTCTGCATTTATCGTTGAATGTGGTTATAATTACTGTTATAAGGGTGTTGTGAAGATCGTAAAAATCATGAGGATCAGATGAAAACACTTCTCATTTAACCAGACCGTGTGATCTATTTTCTGTCGCGTATGAATTTGCAATATCAGTGAACTGATGCGTTTTAGAGAATTCTTTGTGGAGGATATTAGCACAACATCGTCTGCGAAGGGTATGCAGTTCTAACAAAGAGGGTATAAATTGGTCCCCGCCATACATTTTTCGCGTTTTATAACAGAAGTCAATTCGATAATGAATAGCGAGAACAAAAGAGGGAGTTCTTAAGCAGACTTCTACAGAAAGAAAAAAGTATAAAGTCAGATTAGAACATCACTCTGTTTTTCTTGATGATTCACTCTAAAACAATCGCCAGACAGTCTGATGTGCTCAATTATAAACTAAAAACAAAATTATTTGTCAACGAAGCCAACAAACGGGAAAGGTAATATTTGCGTAAGACTAAGTAAAAACAACAAAAAACACGACCATAACCACAAAGAGCTAAGAAAAGCCTACAGATCCTTTTTCAGCAATGTATCTTGATTATTACGACATATTTCCATTTTTTTTGTTCAAGTCTGTATGTTTTTTTTTAATGGACGCCAAGCAGGTTCTACAAAATTCGGCTAATAACAGGCTGGGTGTTAGACGCTTTACGGAAAGAAAGGTACGAACCTTTTTTAGTATGTATCTAAACGTTGAGCAAAAATTGATATCCTAAGCACTAGAAGTGCACACCCGATTTAAACACAAGATCTTAGAACTGTTTAAGGGTTAAGTCTGAAAGAAATAGAGCATTAACTGTTCGATAACTGCTTTTCTTTTATGACAGCTCTACAAATATTGTAAATAGGAAACATCTACAATTCTTATTTGATTAAATATCACTCATCTTAAAATATAAAATATTTAAAGTGCTAAACAGAAAAACACCAGGACATTCTGATAAAATCCCCAGTAATATTAATCTTCAGTGCTATTTTTTTCACTCCAATGCATCATTTGATATCGCTTCTGTGTTTAAGAGTATTGTCTTATGGGTTAAAAAGACAAACATTTGACAAGTGCGTATCAATAATGCAATATTTACGAAAAGCGTATTGGAATTTAGTGACATCAAGAAAATGGGTTTTCTTTGTTACGACATATAATCTATACTTGGAAAGTATTTGTAAATGCTTCTTTATCGAAACTACAAATACTGCTTCCGTCGAATATAGGAAATACTCCCGCAAAATATCAGCTTTGTTCCATGCAGAAATACCTTTGCAGTAATGTTTTGAGATCATGAGTTAGGATGTTATGGAATAGATATATGTTTTGTTTTAATTTAACGAAGGAGAAATGTTGTGAAATATATAGATGTTTTCTTTAAATGTTTGTATAACCAATAGCCTGGTGTAAAATTCGAACTATAAGCTACCAATGACTTTGGGCCTTCAACAAATTTGTGTTTCGGATAATGTTTTAAAATGTACAATCATCGATCGACATTAAGCTGGTTTCAAATATTTTTTTGTCATTTTTTCTTTGGGGTTTTGCGCCGTACAGGGAAGACCACAGCCAGTTGTATCACGGGGGAAATGTAACAAATGATCACGTTTGTAACAAAAGCACGTCACAAACTTCACTAATGCAAAGCGTATATCGTATCCCCATGTTTTCCCAGAGTGTCGAAATATAACAATCGGAAATAACAATTTTACACAAAAAAAAAACACGATATTTTGATAAGCTAAGTAAAATCGTGCGATCCTCTTACTTTTTGTTTGTTAAAAAAAGCTACTAGAATAAAGAGAGTTTACTTTATATGGTGAAAACAATGCACCCTTAAGATTGAGGTGGGTGGGTGGGTGAAAGTTTAAATTCTGACAATTTGTGAAAAATATATAAGCGGTTGATAAAGAAGGCTGACTAGATCGGGGGCAAACCCCGACGTGAATACTGATACCAGACAAGGATATCACAGAACAACTAGAACACTTAAGCAGGACCCCACAACAACTCAGCATCCTTATGTCACTTAGCTAATGCACAGATCACCAGGGCACAGAAAGCTCCCGCAAATTTAGTCTTAACTAGATTGAATACTTGTGCTGCTTTATTGCGATTAGTGGATTAAGAGATTGATAAATTTATGGAATACGCGGTACCATTTAAATGCGCTGTAGTTATTTTTCAATCAATGTTGGTCTTTGCCATCCATATGTACACTCTTCAAAAAAAGAAACGCAAAACCCAAATATCAATGTAAATTTGATGGTATTCAAGGACGTGTAGATC
>JAVFBZ010142461.1:0-21077 GCA_032466195.1 Katharina tunicata
AAACTTCTGCATTGTTTAGTTTTTATTTTATGTCGTTGCAAACATGTGGTATCGTTTCTTTTGGACACTAGTTTATTTCCATAAGATATGCATACTTCCCAGAGTATTGCTATGCCTTGACAATGATAAACGATCAGCGTGACTCAACTGGGCTTGTTATTTCTGACATATATCTAATAAGTTTATATTTTCGCCCGTCACACACTGATGATCACAAAACCAGAAAGACGAAGTTTGTATCACTTCTGCCCCACCGTTACGCGTCAGTGACTTTAAATGTATTTATAACACTGAAGTTTCTGAACAAATTTGTTACTGCAAATGAGGTCCGAGCACGCCGAATTTTCCAGACGCAGGAATTTTCGGCTAAGCTATTTTACTCCTTAATTAGAGACTATTAAAAAAAAAAACTCTTTCCTAAGATTTTATTATTATTTGTAAAACGTTCTTTCCTGGGAAACCTTAAAAACTTTTTCAAATACTGCATGAAGACTATATTCATGGAAAAATTGTTCAGGTATGTATCCTCTGGCAATAGACGAGGAATCTCGCGCTATTTTGGACAGGCTCTCCAGGTACGAAGAAATGACCCTTTGAATTTCAAGTTTCCTCATTACAAGTCATTATCAGGAAATTCCTATACTGCTTATGGGCTGTGAATGAAAACCATTTGTGAAAGCACTAAAACAAATCCACAATATAAAGCAATTTGGTAAAAATCACTCGAGCGTAGATTTAATCGCAGTAACTTATTGAAAGTCCTGTTGAAAAGTGCACCGAAAAAAGTTATTTTGAACAGTGCACCGAAATACCTGGAGAAACGTGAAATTTTCCACCCTCTTTCAGATAATCCCTTTCAAAGCATGACCACTCAGTACACATTGCATGGCAGAAAACAATAAGAAACAAAATAACCAGTTTTTAGTTTTGATAAAAATCAAAAACGGTATGAAAGAAGCTGATGATTCATATTTCAGACAAACACAAACTGAAGTTAATTTTATCTGTCAAATCTTTGGCGCTGCATGACACGGGTAGGTGAACAAACTCTATATTCGTCCAGTAGTTCCTTTGGTGCTTTACAACGTCCTCGATATTACTTATCTCCCTTTATCCTCATGTTACACAGGCGCTCACGCCATCATTATAAAAGTCGAGTCAGTCTCAATTCCGCACCTATCTGAGTGGTATCTGAGAAAGTCAAAGATATTTTCTCATCTGGCATTTTTTTCACAATAAACTTGAATATCATAATAACATTTTTTGTACACTTTTTAAAGAAGCACTTTTCACAAATACCGTTATTAGCATTCATTATTCATTACTAATAAGAAAGCACTTTTCACACGAAAATGTTTATACGAGGGAAATTTATTATGTAATATGATTGATTTTACACTTCAAGTTTCAAAATATTGCAAATTTCTCTACAACTTGTGTTATCCCTGTTTTATGCATTTACCTTTGTAGATTAATTTAAAGACCAGAAGTAGACCGTTTTATAGTTATATTGAATAGATTTTTGGAAGTCAGTTTTTGAAGAGATCATTTACAAGGCATTGTTGTTGACATGTCGGGTTATGCTTTTTTTCGACTCACTCTACGTTTGTGGGCCATAACAAATTTTCATAAACCTCTGGGCAAAACCAGATATTTCAGTATGCCTTTTGGCGATATTAAAAGTGCAGTGAAAAGCGATGCATAGAGCCTTTTATAAAGTTAGACAGAAATTTGACCTAGAGATGACCTTCAAAACGTCGAACGTGTTTTCACAAAGGTGGAGAATCGACCACTTTGCTTCTGTCCGTGTTTGACTATAAAAGCTCTAATATCGACAGAATTTGGTGAGTACGAGGAATTCCGTCTAATACACCCAGATAACTCTTTGTTACAATATTAACAAGAGCTGTCTTTGTAGATCTTAGACAGCCATCACAAAAACATTCCACGGTCCACTGAAAACCTAACATATTAAGTCGTTTCATAACGAGCCAATTATTGACTTACTCATTGACTGAGTAGTGAATTACGGACTAAGACTTAGATACCATATTTTTCATAAGACTGAATACGAGCTTGATGCGTGAGCCTAAATGATAACCTTTCTGCATTTCTATAACTGCCAATTCAGCATTGGTTTTATATGGCGAGAGTTATCTTTCCCACCAAGAATCTTCATGACATGGTTCGAGTTTTTGGAAAAAACGGTACACGGTGCTTTAGCCGTATTTTCTTTTTTTTTGGGATAACACTCTCTCAAACTGAACAGATTCTCGTTCAGAAATATTTTCTAAGACTGATGCTCTGTTTATACGTGTTACCTGCAGTTATAGTTTAGGTAAATATGTTGGATTGCTTGCATAACTAGCATACCTTTGCATGGTCAGTATAGGACCAGTTTATATACCTATGTTTCAGTCTTCACCTGGATAAAAATTCGTTGTCATTCTGCCGTGACTGAGTTTCTGTTACCCAGTCGGTTAGACCGCTGGCCCTGCTAGATGGGTCCCGGTTCGAATCCCAGTGAGGCAAGCACAATTTTATCGAAGATGACAAAATAATGCGTTGAAACGTCAGGCAAATATGAAGTTCTCTATGATACATATTAACTTATAAAACAAATATGTTGGGATGGTATTTCTGATGATCGGACTAAACGTTGTGTTGTTGCGATCATGGTTGTATGAAGCTCTGCTATTTGCTATGATATTATTGTGTTTTGAAACCTTCTGTTGCTCAATTTCATCGTAGACTGAATAAGTGAAATTCGCCTTGATTTTTTTGGTACATACGATCTTGGTACAAACCAATGGTTGAAAATATTAAGTAACATATTTGAGCCATAAGACTGGGTTATTTCCTTCGAATTTAGCCGTCGTGCCTAAACCTGAAATGTTTTGAAACTTATGTGGAAAGACTAAGCCACGCAAACTATTTACCACAAAACAATTTTACAGTATATACTGAAGTTTTTTATGTGTGCCGGTTATTGTCATTATTTTATTACGTGGGTGTGGGTGGGGTGGGAAGTTTGTTATGTAATATGATTGATGTGTTTTAATTAAAGTTTAAAACTGGTATTAGTCTTGTAAAGTAAAGGGCTTCAGTGGCATCCCAGTTGAGGCGTATTCAGTAAAAAGTTAAGAACTATTTTCACAGTTCAGTATGTCATAAATATGCCACAATTTGTAGAGTAATTACCTGAATCATTGACCTAAACGAGTTCTTTAGCATGCTGTTCAGTGTAAGGGAACTCACTAAAACCCAATTATTTTACCAAAGGCATTTACCGTTCTTTTATTATCTGCAGTTCGGCCTACTTATATTAAAGCCAAGTCAAATATTGAAATAATTTTCTATAGAGATTTTTTGTCTACATACGTTAAAAGTGCGTGATGTCGTGAATACATGCCTAACGCTGTTTACTGTTAACATAAATAGGACCAAGATTATGGCATGCGCTCTTAGAATGACTGCCATGTGCGGTGACCAATGTGTGGACTATTAGTTATAAATGTTTTATTTTGTATGAAATCGGTCTGTTTCAAAATGATTTCCGATTTTGCTTTGAATTTTGTATAATGTGCCCTGTGATCTTTAGGGCACCAGGAAGCCGATTCAATGTGGTGTCCTGTTTTTCGTTCTGTAAAGGCATTGCGATGCCTTCTGTGTTTTCAGTTTCGTATAGGTTGGTTTCCTCCATCGATTGGGTTATCCGCAGTCATATGAGTAAAATAACCTTAAGTACGACGTAATAACCCAACCAAACAAACAAACTTAGGCTCATTGAAAAAAAAACATTTTCTTAATTATGTAAGGCACGTGTCTTCAATCTTAAGATCGTTGTTTTTGTTTTCACTCGAAAAAAAACGTAATAAGCCTTACGTTCTAGGCAAAAGTACACACTTATATTTAAGGAAAAAAACGTATTTTTTTTTTGTCGACCATATATCTTTTGTGCCTGTTTAAATTGGCATACTACCGTAGAGAACTGGTTTCGTTACAAAACATAAATATTTGTTCCGTTAGGTATTACATTTTATTTTTCATTTCATTTAAAACGTGTCAAGCTGTCTGTTTTAATGGTTAAAGCTATTTATTCAAACGACCTTTCTCATTGACAAAAGTGGTTATTCTGGTATATTAATAATATGCTCCACAAAGAGCCTACTGCTAAGATACGTTTTTCACCTGCATTGCCATAGTAACACTAATTAAGTAATCAACTGCGTGGAAACTCAACGTCCATGATTAAATTATCCACAAAGCTTCCCTTAAGGTCTACTTTATGGTACTAAGAGAGAGACAATTATGATCTTAAATACTAGTAAGGTATTTTTTTTTTTTTATACAAAACTGTAAATGTTTGAGGTGTTTTCGGACCAGGCATTGGACAAAGCGACTGAATATTTCAAGGTTTTTGAATTGTATGGTTCAATCCATACAATATGATAACCTATTTAATATTCATTTACCAATCTAAATTAAAATAAAAATTGAAGTTCGTATTATACCACAACGGAGCTTTGATTACAACATTTCTTCAATTCCTTTCTTTTGTTATCGGATAACTGACGTTACGTGACGCTATTGCAGCGCGCGGACGTCACAACCCGTTCGTTTATTTATGAATTGTTACAAACGTTGCGTTGTAACACAGAAATGACGGTAGTGCGACTTGTGTGTTTCACCAGAAAGAACGGTATCCAACATCGTTGAATATTGAACAGATGTAGTTTATACATAATATCGCAGGTATGAACGGTTGGGTTTATAATAAAGAAGTGCAATACGTTCAGTCACAAGTTTATGTTAATCACGTGACTATGAATTCAACATGCCCTAGAACGAATTTTTGTATGGCTGAATACATGAATGAATATATGTAAAATGTCTTACAAAAAATGAAGAAAGGTGTGAACAAATTGTTAAACGAGGGAAGGAAGACAAAAGGAGATGGAGGGAGGGAGAAAGGAATACAGTGACGAATAAACGAATGAAGTTAACAAAGAGAGAATGACTTATTAAATGATATAACAGTTGAACGAACGAACGAACGAATGGACGGACGAACGAACGACGAACAAGCGGATATACGGACCGACCGACCTGGTCAGTAGGTCAGTGAGTCAGTCAACCCATGAGTATTTTACATTTTTAAATGTGAACAGTGGAATGTTCTTTCTTGTATATTCTTATATCTAGTAGTCCAAAGCTAAATTAAGTTTAGATTAAATAACAAAGCATAGGTGACCCAACAGTTCTGTCACATGTGTTTAGAAAACTCTTATCATCAATTAATTCTTTTTTTTAAAACTAAATTAATTATGGAAATGTTTCAATTAAGTAAAAGTTAGTTTAGTATACGCTGGTTGTTGTTTTCTAATGATTTATCACTAACACGCCCTCGATTAAGTTGTCCTAAACCAAATGTGACTTAATTAAAACTATTCTATGCTAACTATTTAATTATGTTCTCATATTTGTTGGTATATTATCACATTTACGTGAATGAACAAAGACATTCGTCTGAATATATTAGCCCATTAATACAAAGAGTGACTGTTTACCTCGAATGTACTTATTTTCGTGGTCGTAATAGCTGTTATTTAAATTGGATCTCTTTAAATAACCGATGCACTGTGCTGCGCCAAAACAACAGGCTGTGCCATAACTAGCGTCTGCGTTAGTTGATTTGTTTCTAACAAGTTCTATTGTCAAAAAAACACAAATCTTGTTAAACCACGGTGGCAGCATTCCGACCGCGAATGATACCCTATACCTGTTGGTTATGAGCGATAAGCAAGCTAACAACATTGACCCAGTTTCAGTATTACGGCCATATTTTGAAACCAACTATTATCACAATTAGTTTTGATCAACATTATATAACTCTAACCCTAAGCCTCCAATAAAGAATTTCCCAATATGGAAAGGGTCTACAAGCTTTCAGATATAGCTTAGTTGTCGAACACATGCTAAAATTGCCAAACAACCGTGACCCACATTTACGTTGATATTAATTCACAATAAACTAGATTTTAGATCATGATATTTAAGAGAGCTTTGCTAATGCAAAGTACAATTGTCTACAAACATGATGTATCCAATACGAAAATATGGCCAATGATCCGTCTCAAAGGGATATCAACTGCTGCGTAGCCTTAACAATGAATACGGCTGAAGTTATAACCGTCGTCGAGTCAAATACTACTCCAATAAAGTAATTTTCAAGGTCAAATATATATATATATATATCAAAAATAAACAATCATAAAAGACGATTTGTGAATATTTGTCAAATTTTGTCCTTCGTAGACCCTCTTCAGAATATGGGTTCTCACTGACTATAATAAACTGTGGCAAAGCGCCCTCTACAGTTCACAGCTGGACAACTCCCTGGAAGGTTTGAGAGTGTTTGACACCTTTTCACGCTAGGATGCACAGCTTCAATTCTTGTCAGTAATGACTATACTTTCTACTCTACAGGTAAATGGTGCTTAGACCACAAAAGATTACCCCTCGTAAAGGCCACTGCACCCGTGGAAAAGTTCATTGTATGGAGACGACCGGCAAACTAAACTGGACTACGTGCCTCTGGAGTCGTCCTGGTTTTTAAAGCTTTAACCTGCTGGAGAATTTACCTGAGTGTGTTAACTCGCCAGGTATGTTGTTTATGTTTTTATTTAAGTTCGATAGATGCTGGAGATACGGAGGTAGGGACTTACTTCGTCTATCTTCATAGACACCGAGTCTTTGTGCAGTCATGATATACTCCGCGTAAATGCTGAACAGATGTACTTTACTTCGGGAACTAGTACGAACTTACTAAATTGATCTATGAGAAAAAGACGAAAGTGAACAAACCTTTCCTCTGCATACAAAGTCTGGTCCCAGTGACCGTGTCGCGGTCACCCCTAGCGTTATTACTATGTAGATAGCCCTACTTTTGTGAACAACAATGAGCCTCTCTTATAGGTAACAAACTGATAAAATCATGCCTCCATACTGATTACTCTTTCAAGTTCATCACCGTATGAAAAAAAAGCAATACGTGGCTTGCTGTGCTTGTACATTTAGTATTAATTTTTACTTTGTACAGACTAATTTCCAAGCAAAGGCTACCCTGTATAAAATGCGTAGGCCCAGATGCACACCTATTTTCAAGACCATAGAGCAAGTTCCGAAAATTTCTTTTCGATTTTGCAGTTTTTAAATTTTGGTAATTTTATATCAAAGAAAATTGTAGGCTATCAACAGCACGGAAATTAAATATAAAAGTTTATCGGAATTATCCAAATTGAGACAGGAATCCCAACTCTTCTATTTAGTATTTAGTATTTCCCTTTTGTTTTTTCTAAAAGTTAGTATTCTAACCTGTTCTTGACCTCTACGCTTTGCACCTGAGAGAAATATTGCTCAGAGAAATCACAGGCGGAAGCTAGATAATTTAAAATAGTGTACAGATGTAGAATGCGCCTTAGATGATCCTGTCAAAAAAAATCATTTTCTCCTCTGCAATTCATCAGCAATAGATTTGCAAAAATGGTCACCGTTGAATAATTTTCCACAATGTGTCCAAAAAGATATCAACAGAATGGTAGCTCAGGTGATCGCCCTGAGCAATTTGATACTATGTCAGGGAATGAAATAGAGCACTATGGGTTAATGGGTGGGTTTTGGGGATGGGTGGGTGGGTGAGGACTTGGGTTGACAATGAACATAGCTTAGACAACAGAGGGAATCTTCACTCATGACCTAACACAATTTGGGAAAAACTACATGGCAAAGATTTAAAAGATCTAGAATAAGGCGCGACAGCACATACAAGTAACACATATTCGGTTACAAATACTTGATATAATTCACTTGCAAAGACAAAAAAATGATAACATGTCAAATTCTTTTTTTACTGAACTCAACGCCCAAAGGTTATCATGAATCGATGTCGTGAAATTAGAGTGGAAGTTATCACTCACACCCTTTGTGTACTGCATGACAGAAGGTGATTTGTCATGACGCAGCAGGCTTATTGGTATGCTTGGTACTCGACACTTAAGGTTATTTCGCCCACATGCCGACGGCATCATCAATATACAGGGTTGACAGTCCATGACGCAAAAGCCTTTCTGATCAAGAAGCGTACTACCCGCACACTTTAATCACATCACGTGGTAACCAACCCTCTGCATTATCTTTGTTAAGTTGATCATGGGATTTTAAAATTTTGAATTAAACGGCAAATTAAAGTATTACTTTTAATATTCACGCTTGATAGATATGCAGAGCTAATCTCATTCTTAAACTCGTACAGCAAGAGATGAACATAGAAGTGTGACACAACACAGGTATATAGCGTACTAGTTCCTCCGAGGAATTTTTTTTTTTTACTTAATTAAACAAAAATTGTTTTAGAGTGTGGGTTTTTGACTTACGGTTTGTTATTTTTTAGCGACAATATAAGGTTGAGACTGGTACGGAGTTTCCATTTGTTTTACGCTCAGAATATAATTTGTTCCTAAACTAAACTTTGTGCATCTAAAACCATATGAAAGTCGCTCAGTTGCGAACAAAATAAGATATTTAAGGCATATTCATACACCGATCCCGGCTGAGCCAAGTGATGACAGCGAAATAACGAGAACTATTACACTGACCTCGGAGGTAGCGAGGTTTTTATTTCTATATTTCCTTTTATCTTTTAGCTGTTGAAATACCAACTTCGCTAACCAAGGGCTTTATACCCAGCGACTCTACGTTACAACCATTGTCAGGCCGAAATCTGTAAAGGGGATGTATACAGTGGTGTGCTCTGTTGAATGATGGGATCAAGGTTCGAGTTAATGTTAAAATTACATGCAACCAAACAGACTGCGTTTACAACCTTCATCACCCAAACTACTCGATTCGATAAAATCGCGTAAAATTTGAGAAATATTCAGTATTCGAAAGTTGATAGAAAACGAACACAGATCCGGAACGCTCCGAAAACATATACCGTACCGCCTTTTTCCAACAATTCAGTGATTTGAGGACAGTCCCTTAAATGGACAATTCATGTTGACTGATATTTTAGTTCATTTAAATCATCTTCGGCAGTTTATCAGTGGTACTTACAAATTTAAGTCATTAATTTTATATTTTAAATAGTTATTGGCATATACATGTACGTGTGCAACTGAGTAGCCGAGGCGTATGTAACCGTAAAGAACATTCTGAGTCAAAATGTTGAAATCTTTCCACTTAACTCAAATCATTTTTTTTTTCACTTTTCTCAGATGGGCCCCTGCTAGGAGCCTACTATCTAGAGATGAAATTCCGCACGAAACAGTCCGCCAGTGCAATAGTGCAAAAATATTACTTCTGCATAACTCCAGTAAACCGGCCCAAGTTTTCACAGTCCTCTAATAATTCAATAAAAATTCGGCTGCATAACGCAGTTGTACGAAGTGGAACACATTAACTCAGTTACTCGGATACTTTCTGACAAAGAAAATCAAATAATATGACAATGCAAAGTCCACTGCATAACTCAAGTTAAAGGGACAAATCTCTCACACTGAGTCAGCTAATACTGTTACGACTGCATAATTCTAGTCAAACGGACAAATCCGTCGCAAGAGTCAGCTAATATGGCACAATACAACTACCTACGTAAATCTGACCTCTACCTTTCTTCATATTTTAGTGAGATTGCGCAAGTTTGTCTGAATACAAGCGGCCTCAGTCCCAGCTTCCATCGATGGGAACAAAAACAACCAAACACCATGACAGTCTCCACTATACATGTACTTGTTTAGGTTACGATATATAATAATTTATGTAATGAGGTGACCAAGTGGCGTGACGAAGCACCATGTATAATAATACCATTGCTTGCAACTTTAGACTCTTTGTGACAGAATAAATTGATTGAGAAAAACCTAACCACGAAATTGACTGCTTCTATGGTAGCCAGTCACAGTGTGTAACTCAGTCACATAAGTGTTATCGTAAGTCACTAATAAGCAAATAAAACGACATTCCAAAGAACCGACAAAAGCTTGAGGAATTTTTGTACGATTCTGTTTTTTTTGTTTGTTCTGATTTCAAAGTTTTTGACATATGTACGAAATATAGATATTCGTATATGTAAACTATATATTAGTATTATAAGAAAGGGAATGTGAGTTATTAGTGTAAAATAGTTCTCTAAGTGTATGGGGCGAGATCCAAACATCAGATAACCAGCATCACGATGCCTGCATGGACAAAGAGGAAAAAAAACAGTTGGGATTTAAAATCTGTCTAATAAATGAAAAGGGGGTTGGGTGGGTGGGAGCCTCTGGGCCTTGGTAAGCTTGATGCCCTCTGAACGAATGGGCATCAGGAAACTCATATGATGTGATGTCCTGTTTTTGTCCTGTGAATGCGCTGTGGTGTTTGCTGTATTGCCAGCTGTCGTTTAAGGTGGCTTCCTTTCGAAGATTTAGAAATGGAAAGGCGGGTGGTTGGGTGGGAGCCTCTCGGTCCTGGTAAGCTTGGTGCCCTCTGAACGAATGGGCATCAATCAACTCATATGCTGTGATGTCCTGTTTTTGTCCTTTGAATGCAAGTCATGTAGGTTAAAAGCAAATTTGATGGTTTCGAGATAGGACGTATTCTAGTTCATATCTTATATGTTGAAACGCATGCGGTAATCGAACCATCGGCCCGCAGAACAAGGCACCGAATCACATAATTGACAAAGGTGGCCGGGATTTAATGCTGTCTATTCTTTGCCTGACTGGGAATGTAAGTTCGTTGTCTGCATGCGTTTCAACATATAAAATATGAACTCTAATACTTCCTATCTTATAATTTGTTGTGGTGTCCTGTTTCTTGTCCTTTAAATGCTTTTTTTATGTTTTCTGTGTTGCCTGCGTCTAAAAGGGAGGTTTCATATAGCCTTTAGGCTGGCACGCGTTCCGATGAGTGAAATAAACAGAAGGACGGCGCATAACCCAAATCAAACATTGAAAAACAAACTAGCAAATTATGCCTTAGGAACTAAAGCCTGTTCTAAGAGTGTGTTATCCTCCGACCCCTGAAACTGCTTCCCAGGTGGGGAAATAATTGACGTAGAAAAAATTACTAATTCTGCCGGAGCGTAAACTTGTAGGTTTTTTAAATTAATAAATCGCAATTTGGCATGTTTGAACGAATTTTCAAAATCTATTGATTGGCTGATTGAGTGATTATGGATAAGTTTATATATGTAATTGAGGATAATGGAATGAATTATTAAATGTGATAAAAATTAAAGTAAAAAAACTATTGACTCACCACAACAGTTTATTATCATTTCGTCATCGGCACGAAGTGTGACGTCACGGAAAGCAAATAATTTGTGCTAATTTTACATACTTTTTTTAATCACAATGGCATCTATAAAACTGGTTATTTTAATAGTGTCCTTTATGTGGTTAAAGTATCTCGCATAGCAGAAACACCAACGATTAAAAAAGCTTCTAAAATGCAGTAAACAAAAATTATTGAATTCGACCTTAACCTGAAAAGCTAACATGTTCGCCTCAATAGTAGTTCCTCGGCGATGAAAGAAACAAAGTTGAAGAAAAACGAATGGGCAAGAATCCTGTTTCTGCTTGGCGCACCTTCAAATACACTCGACGAAGCTTTGACCTTTCTAGATGGGTCTTTTAATTAGCTTGCTGATACACAAGTTTTTGTAAAATGCCAGCCATAAAAATATATATATAACTTGAATAAAAATTCGTTATTTCTACCGTGAGCCTCTGTAGCTCAGTCGGTTACAGCGTTGGCCCAGCAAACCAGAGACCCGAGTTCGAATCCCGGTGGAGGCAAGCAACATTTTCTTTCTCTGCATTTATACCAAAATATATAACTGTATATACTCAAAAATTGGTTTATATATTTGTTTAACTTCTTTTTATTACCCAATCACTTACGACTTTTTGTTGTGATACGATGAGAACATTCATGTTCACATAATCCTCCCGAGGGTGGTAAGAGGGAGCCTCGTATGCTATCTGAGCTAGGGAGCATTAGGAAACCGATTTGTTGTGGGGTCCTGTATTTTTTCCTGTAAATGTCCTGTGGTGTCTTGTGTTTTGTCAGTGTCGTTAACGGTGGTTTCGTTCGATCATTGGACTGACACGTCGTCACGTGAGTGAACTAACCCTAAGTATTTCGCAAAGCCCCAATCAAACAAACACACTCATTCCTCCCTCCACATGGACTATTTAACATATTCGATTCAGTGATACACTCTCATCCCTCGGTTTCAACTGTTGGAAAATGTCAAATTTTTTTATTAAATCATTTTGTTTTACTGGTGTTTAACATCCTATGTTTTTTTTATAATTTAATGGCGCATACAGACTCCGTATCGGAATTCTATTCGCGCCAGGTCGTGCCATGCATTGCTTTAACGTCGTACCCAAGGATATTTAACTTATATGGCAACTTTGCTTTTCCGGTATATGGATTTTATTTTCAAAATGAAATACTACAAAAATACCAAATACTGACAGTTTTGTGTTGGCTAATTCAATAAATAGCCATTTGAAATACTTAAATTACAAACATTTATTAATGAGTTAGTTTGACTTTACACTTCTCAATAACAAGCCACTTGCATAAAGGGGCTTTTATACACCCCATGTATGACAAAGTTATGGACTGATACGGATTTGAAGAGTATATCAGACTACCTAAAATTTATGTTTGAAAGTTTACAGAAAGAAGTTACTAGTATATTTTACTGAAAAAACATTAAAAAATGAAAGTAATTTAATGCACAGGTTCACCTCATTTTGATCTAATTTGCAATATGTCTATTCGTGCTCTTTAAAACACTTTTAATACTGTAAATTCGTATCTCTTACTTGAGTTAATTTACTCTGGCTATTTGACTGTCTCTATGCCTTATGAAAGCGTTTAGTCCCTTTTTCGTAACCTTTCAAGGCAGCTCGGCGTCATCTGGGTAAACCGGTAAATCAAAGAGACAGAACATCCATCGTGGGTTCGGCCTCCTAGATTTTAACTTATTATATTATACTGTGTTGTAATGTTAACGGGTTATTTGTGTTGAGTTTGTCGTGTGCTTTTTTTATTCTTTGGGGAACTAGTGCTGTCAATTCGGGACAAGCTTCATGCCGCAGATATGAGGGAACCGGTTTGACAAGTAGTGGTGGGGTAAATACACACAGCTTTTGTGGGAGCCATTTAAGTAGCGAATAACAACGTATGTGTATAACATACTTGACAAACAAATGTACGACCATATCTAAAGAGAACTGTTTTTCTTTCTCTACAGACTCGGGGCTAAGCAAGACGAAGTCGAGTCGAATAAAGCCTGACTTCAATGGACATAACGGGGATATGCAACGGATCACCAGTGGCTTAGTGGGCTCAATAGTGGATAGACAATAGCAACGTGACAGCCGAACAAATTAAGTCCTAACCACTTTCTGTCATTTGCTTACCAGCTATTAATTCAACATCTACGTTTACCTGTGAAGAGGGAATGGTAGATCCAAGATGTCTGTGAGGAGGATTCTCGTAGAAAAACCCGTCCAGTACTTAGGCAAGTGGGACGTAAATCGGGTCAACGAAGATGTCGTGCGACTTATTGATATCGACAGCCTCGGTAAAAAGGGGAAAAAGATCCGCCTTCAGTTAACAACAGAGGGACTGCAAGTTGCCCGCGGGCTGTTTCAAGATGCAGTCGCTGATGACTCATTACCAATCAATAACATCTTGAATATCATCACAGGGGCACACAACCCTTTGAATTTGATGTGCCTAACTCGTGGAAAGGCGACCAACTATTCAGTGGTTGTGTACACCTGTTCTAGCGATTATGATTGCGCAGAATTTGTTGATAACTACAGGAGACTTCGCCGTGGTGTCACAGTCGACGGTGATAATTTTGATTTACGACCAATTGACGACACAAATTGGACATTGGGTAAACCACGAAATCAGGAATCTCAGACTGTTGTTTATGTACAGAAAAATCCTCGTGTTTCCGCCAGCAGAGGGCATGTTATAGCAGCACCCCCGCAGGCCCCGAACTACGAACAAGCAATGACACTTAAACGCGGAGAATCTCATAACAAAACTGTGGTTTTGAATGGAAATGGTCACAGCCAAACCTACAGTGATTCTGGAATAGTCACAAATGGCACTACGTCTTCTGAGAAAACTCGCATAAAACCGAAACGTTCAAAATCATTCAAGCTCTTTGACAGTCTTAAAGGTAGGGCGAAGCGGGAGCAAAGTCCACACAGGGAAAAGAAGGTCAGGGATGAAAAGAACACCAGAGCTATTGAAATTCAGAACGGCAACGTCAGCCAGATTAATGGTGATCAGCAGCAGCAGACCCCAGCCGAACAAGAGTTGACCACTGCGGAACTCCGTGAAAATTTGCACCAGGTCAACCAGGAATTGAAGGATATTAAACTGATGCTGTCAACCAGTTCCAGTGCCAAAGAAGAAGGTGAAAGTTTGTCATCGGTAGGAATTTACCAAAAGCATTCACCTGGAGGTGGCAACACTATTATTGCATCTCAGAAACACGCAACATATGCAAGTGACTCGGAAGTGAAGCCAGTAAGCCGATCAAGAAAATTGAGTAATGACAAGACTCAGTTTAAATTGAACAACGTCAGTAGAACACAGTCAAATAGAAATGGAGAGGTAAAGCGAAACTTTTCGGAATACCGGGTTCCAGTTGGATATGTGGTATCCAGACCGGTTCGTGTTGCCCAAGTAGCTCCCACTGAAATACATCACCATGGTCATAGGATGCGAACTTTTTCAAATGGCATGGATTCAAGAAGCGCTGAGCAACACGGTGTAGAAGCGAACGGTACAATCCACAAATCCTCTAGCTCTACGACACTACCTCGATCTTACAAATCGGATGTTACAGGGAGCCCCGCGTCGAAACATGCACCAAGAGTAACGTTCGATGAAACGGCTACCGATACTAGTCGTAGAAGCAGCACCAAAAGTGTACCAAGGCTGATTCATGGACCACGGGCCCCTGACACTGTTGTGAAACCTATCGAGAAAGTTTATGCGAATCCAAATGTTTACTATGGACACCCTCGGGCAGTGGTTGTAGGACCTCCTGGGCGACAAAGCTCAGGCTATTCTCAGAGACATTCTTCGCGCGACCGAGAATATTTCATCGATGATAAACGGAATAGTCACCAAGAAATAAAACTTTGATGACTACTTTCTTTTTTATTTGGATGTATTATATATTTAACACCAACTGTGCATATACTACGGAGTGCTGTATTTTAAAGTTGTACACATCATGACCGTTTGTAAACATGGATTATGTACACACAGTGTAATCGTGTCTTTCCCGATCATATTTGACATTTTCACGCTTAAGTAAATCTTTTTTGCTTTAATTTGTGATCATTTTACCCACTACTATTTTACCCATGGTAGAACCGGCCTAAGAGCCAATGGGAGGATACGAAGATGGTGAACTGGATTTAAGGATGAGGAATGGTAACCCTGTAATATATGATCAAGTTGACCAAACGATATGTTATCAGTTAACTGCCAAGGAACCTCTTGATTCAGAACATATATGCAAGTACTATTCGTTCAGAATATACAATTTTCTTGCATCCGAAGTTTCCTCGAGTTATTGATGGGAATAGTGATTGGCAGAAAACTTGATCATTTAGAGAGAAAAAGATGAATTAAGCAACCACAAGTGGCTTGTTAATGTGAATAGTTTTAACAACTCAGTGACAAATGTTCAGCCTTGTGTCGAATAACTTACTTGTGTAATTCTCGTGTTAACCAAACGGTTGCTATACCTACGCGACACGGTAAATGACAAACGTGTTCCTTAAGCAATCAGGAAGAATGTATTTAATTGGATTATTAAATTTAAATTTGTCGGATGTGATAGATGTTATGACAATATGTGTGTTTGGTGTACCTCAATCGTATTGAAACTTTGCGTGGTCTAACAGTTTGGTGTGCAACGAGGAAGACTTTTATTATGTAAGCCGAGACACGTCTTTTCAAGAGAATCACAAAGACATAAGGACAGTGCAACTTGCTTCCTTCTGAACTTCATGCATTTTTGGATGATTTTCGCATGAATTTATTGTGTATGAGCAGACGACCAATTAACAGGTGAACTCGATATAATTATTGCAAGGGAGACAACTTCTCGTTTATAGACATGATTGTGTTGTACGATGTATTACTTTTTCTTTTACATCAGCATTATTATAAAGCAGTCGTTACTTATATACATATGCTTGACGGGTTGTATCTTGTATTTTTTCAACAACGTTAAAGGGAAAGAAAACGAAACAAAAAGTGAGCCTAAGTAGATAGATTACACGCAGCAGTTTTTGAAAAACGGTGCGTGGACTACTTTCAGTATCTTGATGAAGCTAATTGTATGACGGACTTTCCCTGACATATATAGGATGCCTCTGTAAAATTAACCATTATTCAATACATATTCATTGTAGTCGCTACAGAAACAGTTTGCTCAATATAAAACTGCCAAACAATTGTCTGGTACAAAAAGCGGTCCACGCACTCAGAGAACCAATTTTCAAAACTACTGTGTGTAGGCTATCTACTCCAAACTCCCTCTTAACCATTATCAATATAGCCAAGCAGTTTGTTTAGTATTAGAATGCGATTTATTATTTTGCTTCTTTCTTTAAAAAAAAAATAAATCTATAATAGGTTTGTTCATGATATAAGGCCAGCCTGGATCTTCTGCAAAGCAAATCTTTTATAAATTTGAAATTATTTCATCAAAATTGGCGTTAATCGTTGATTTTACAAAAACTGCTTTCGAGTACAATCGGAGCTGAAGGACCGTCGTGCAATAATTTTCCCAAGAAATTGCAAACCAGTGTTCCGTTGGAACTGGATCAAGAATTTATTACCATGAAAACTGTTATATGAGTGAATTAACAGTAATAGATAACTCGGAAATCTGATAAGGCTTTCAGGTCGGTATTCCAAATCTCAAAGACCATCAATATACGATTCAAACTTGGTAACCATGAAAACTAGTTAGAAGGTTTGATTGTTAGATCGCAAATGCGTGCAATTTTTTTTAACTAACGAATAAAATAAAAACAACGAAGAAAAATGCAGGTCCCTAAGTTATGCTTCATTCCACTTTTCCGTTTTTCTTTTATGGAAACCATAAATTGGTTTAGCAGGGTATATTCATTCTCGTGTTCTTCAGCTTAACATAATAAATGAAAATTTCCATCCAATTATAGATTCTTAGAACAATAACGATTTTGTTATGGTAACGTTGTTACGAAACTTTGTCATGGAACTATTAAATCGAATCTTGTTGAAGTTCATTTCATGCTACGCTAGATATACTTCTCAATAACATTTTGCTGAACTAGGTATCAAATTTGGCAACACTAACTGGTTAGTTAGATTTATCATTTTTTTAATTGGAATCTTGTTAAATGTTATTGGAAATTATATTTATAGTAGCTTTATTGAAAATATGATGAATGAAATCAGTCCTGTTCAAAATATATGTCTATGTAAATCTGAGCTCTAAACCAAGTTTTGTGTTCATTTTCAATCTGTTGAGTTTACCTATGTCATACTCTAAATTATTCGCTCATCTGTACATTTATAGCCTATCTTATGCAACATAACATTTAATATTTATAGTATCTGCTGTGATAAAGTAAAAAATCAAAAGGTGTTGGGTGTGTGAAAGGCCTGGTGGACTGGGCTGTTTTTTTCGATGGGTCCAAACATTTTTACCGGTTCATTTTATAGTCGGTATGATTCAGTTGACGCGCTTTTCAGTTATTTTAACTTAGCTTCTATTTGGGCTAAAGTTATGCATTGAACTGTTTTATCGAATGAGAATAGTTGATGGGCCCAACGTACTAACAGTTACTATTTATTTAATACATATTCGCCTTTTATGTATAAAGTAATTCGAATATTAAGCTACTTCGCATTTTTATTGCCCGATTGAACGGATTTCGCTTCCGTTTTAGTACACATGTATAAGTTAGGCCTATAGGGAACTTGTTAAATGTCTCGAATTTGAATACCTTAAGAGGCATAACGTTATAATCTAAGGGGCATAACTGTGCAGTATCTGAATAAGAAAAAAAGAACTACCACTGCAAATATCATTTTGACGACATAAGGAAGTGAGTTACATAAATTAAGATGGTTTAAAAGGGTTACTGTTTCGGAGAAAACAAAAAGTATTTTTGCTGTAGTGTTTTATGGTGGAGAAAGCATAATAAAATGTTATCCCATAATCGATTAAAATTGTGTAATCCTAACTCTGACCAATTGTAGTTCGATTGGCGATTTTTTTCACTTGACCGATCTTTAAGACTTCAATAATATAGTTTGTTATTGTCACAGTTCAATGCCAAAGCAATGTATATTTTGGGGCATTATGTCTGAAGCAGCATGTAATAATAGACTGACATTTCATATGCCATAAGGCTAAAGGCATTACAATATATCCGTATAATAAAAAAAGACATGGCCAAACGCTAGTCACATAACTGCTTGTCATTGCGAAAAATCAAATAATATGGGCTTGCTGCAGTATTGATTGTACCTCTGTTAAGTCATATATGCACCAAATATAAGGATTTTTAAATACATTTTTATGTCCTCGATTTTATCAAGGCTTTAACGTTGTTCATTAATTAAAACAAATATTTTCAAATAAAAACTGTTTACTGGGTAGCATGCTTGTGCGAGACAAGATAAATCATGTTTCAAATTCAACGTAAAGATGACCAGCCAGTTTCCTCATGTTTAACAACAAAGCTTATGATCCCCTAGGGGTAAATGACCGTATATGTAACGAGTTATCTGGAATCTATAGTGAGGGGCTGGGCTAATTGCCGTTCCTTAAAGTCTCGCCTAGACGTGACAGCAAATTGACAGATCCTCATTTAAATATTCGCTTTTACATACCGATGAATGATGCCCAAAGTGATAGATAAACAAATGCAAAGAATAGTATAAGCTTTCTTAAATGTCCACATCCTAATGGCTTATTGACCAAATTTGAAAGGATTTCAGAAACCAGATATGATTGATGTAAGTATTCTAAGTTTGGTTGACTTAATTTCTATCAACTAAATTTCTATAAAGGTAACATATAAGGTGAATCCCCCTGAAATAACGGTGTACATTTTCTTGTTAGAAATAGATATGCCCTTTTGTTAAATTAACAGTGTAATACATAAAGGGCAGCTTTTCAAAAGAACAGCGAACAGGATATAGAATTTAAGTTAACAATTTAAGTTCTAAAAGCTCAACATGTGCATGCATATTTAGTCTTCAAATAATTGCCGTGTTATTTATGACAAAAGGCGATTGTCTTTCCATGATCGTTTCTTAATCTTGTTTACAGCTGTAGTTAAAGGTACCTATTATGACGTCATTATGTTAAGTAAAGTGTTATCGTTGTCTATTACCATACCAGGAATACCCTAAATTGTCATATATTCCTTTATTGATATAACCTCCACGCAAATCATCGACTAATGTGAATAATTATTCCGTAACCTACTCACAAAAGCAGTAAGTTGCACATCATTAAAACTGCCAGTAAACGAAATGCTTTTTGTATTCATCAATGAATTTGAATACAAGTATATATTGACCACGTTGTTGTTGTAATGTTTAATAGCGAGCTCTGTGTATAACGGTATGGTATGTCGCACGGTTTGAATCTGATATATATATAACATGTTAAATATCAATTCACACTGTTATTACTTATGAACAAAATACGGAAACCACATTAAATGTTTAATATAGCGCTTTAATACGAATTAAAAATATGTGCGTATTAAAACAACAACCAAACAATCAATTTACTTTGTCCGTGTTCTTTTCTTTATCATATACAATTTGGGAAAGTTGGTATTATTTAAAATCAGTGCTGCTGTAATTTATCAGTGGTTGTGTAATTTATCAGTGTTTGTGTTATTTGCGGAATTTATCAGCGTTTGTGTAAATTGTGTAATTTATCAGTGTTTGTGTAATTTATCAGTGTTTGTGTAATTTATTGTAAGATTTTAAAGCAGAAAGGGAAGTTTTATTTTGGCTGCTGAGATCCCGGGGCCGATTCCACAAAACTTTACTTAGGCTTAGTACTTAAGTTATTTAATTTGACTTAGCTAAGCTAGTTTTCCGCATTGGCTTAAGTCGGGATGGTTTTACGGCAAAGTCGTCATACCAGTGAAGTACCATTGAGCAAGACGTTAAACACAATCAAATAAATAAATGAATAAATAAATAATTAATTAAACGCATTAAGCAGTTCATTTTTCTTGCAATATAAGTTCGTGATATAACCTCTGATTCTTACTTAATTAAGGCTGTCAAAATTTCCATGTAGTCGTTGTTTAATTTCCTTGAGTTTAATCTAATCTCGTATGGTTTTCTCAATATTAAAAAAAATGTAAAGAGCGGCCTAGGTCTAGGGCTGCCGGTTATTTCTCGATCACAAGGCAATAATCATTATAGTGAAATACCATGCAATACGATACACTTATGGATTTTTTTTTCTGATTATACAGTGCTATTGATTCAATGGATATATATTAGTCGAGGGGTTATGTCTATGTCAATATTTTTTTCTGTGGGCCAATATGAACAACATAATAATCTTATAGTAAAAAAGTCCATACGTGTTTTCTTACATAAGGTAAACTTTTACATATTTTTAAATCATCCAAATTGACAGTGGCAAAACGCGTTTCACTTTCTTGCTGTTCTATTGTAGAGTTGTGTATCGTTATTAGGTCTGCTACGTAATCCACATATAACCATACAGAACAGTGCTGAACAAAAATGTGTAATTTTAAGTTTTGGCCCCTGCTGGTTTTAAGTTGTCCAATTAAGAGATTTCTAATTCTGTTTGGCAAGATTGATTGGTGATATTGTATGTATCAAAAACGCCCATAAAATTTTAATGAAATTGATTTGTCAACGAGAGTAACAAGATGGCGGCCAAATTCAGCAATCTCCCCCAATAAATT